>JAVJIF010029654.1:0-199478 GCA_038442645.1 Agave tequilana | reverse complement strand
GTCCTAATAACTACCCTAACGGACCATAGATTTCAGTTATAAATAGGGATGTTATCCTAGGCTAAAAACACCAATTAATATCAATAATTTTCTGCCTAAAAACTTTGTTCAAAAATCTGTTTTTCAGAAAATTGTTTCCACTTTCATTTCTTCACTTAAATTCCTACTCCATAGTGAAGATTTCTGAGTGTCTACCTATAAGAGCCCTTGTTCACGATCACATACAGATTCAAGACTTATATGATTATTTGTATTCACTCAAAGAGGAGCATTGTACAAGATCGTCTTCGGGTTAAAGAGAGTTTGTACAAGGTGTTGTGGTCTCTTGGTTGTAAGAAGAGTTGTACACATTTGGCAAAGGGATTTGTTAAGTGGTGTGCAAGGTGTTGATTTTAAGTGTACAAAGTCAAAAGATAAAGGAAAATCTCAAGCGCATAGCTTGGAGACTGGATGTAGGTCACAAGGACCGAACCAGGATAAATCACTTGTATTTGCGTTTGCTTTCTTTTCTGTAATTTATTTTCCTTTACTGTAAGTACTTTATATTTAAACGCTAATATCTTTGTTTGAGTGTTGACGTATATTTTAGATCCTACAATTGGCATCATCTCGGAACCAACAATTGGTATCAGAGCCTTGCATACCCAGTCAACAACATACAAGGATGGTAACGGAGTTTCCTTCATCACAATTCAAAGAAGCACATTCTACACAACGTCCATCGCTATTCGATAGATCGAACTACAACTATTGGAAGTGTAAAATGAAGATCTACTTGCAAATGATCAACTACGAACTATGGAATATAGTAGAAGCAACGTACACCAAACCGACTACCAATTACAGCACTTGGAGTGATGATCAAAAGAAGAATGCGAACCTTGATGCCAAAGCGATGAATGCTTTATTCTATGCCTTAACCAAAGAAGAATTCAACCGTGTGTCAACAGCTACATCTACAGATCAAATATGGCACATACTACAGGTAACACATGAAGGTACAAATAAGGTCAAAAAAATCTAAAATTTCTATTCTTGTCCACATGTTTGAACTTTTCAAAATGAAGGAGAATGAAACCATCTCAGAAATAGTTACAAGGTTCACCGACATAACAAATTCCTTAGCATCCCTTGAAAAGGAATACACCCAAGTCGAAAAAGTTTGCAAGATCCTTCGTGCACTTACACCAGATTGGGAGAAGAAGTCAACTGCAATAGAAAAAGCCAATGATCTCTCAACAATGCTATTAGAAAGCCTTATTAGTAATCTAATGGCATATGAAGTGCAACTCGAAGACAGAAAGAAGGATGAACAACAATCTCTCTCAAAAAGGAAAGAACTTGCCTTCCATGCATCCTTAGACACGGACAATTCAGATAACGATGAAGAGGAGATGGCAATGCTTTCAAGAAAATTCAGAAAGTTCTTGAAGCAAGGTAAGTTTAAATAATTTAATCATAATAAAACAGGTCATATGAGGAAGGATTGCCCATTGCTAAAAAACAGAGGTAAATTCAAGAGCAAAAAGTTTAGAAAGAAAGATTACCAAGCATCATGGGAAAATAGTGATTCCTCTTCCTCTGACGAAGAAGAAACCACTGAACATGCCAATATCTGTTACATGGCTCTAGAAGAAGATGAGGTACAATATACTGAACTTTTAGATGCATTTCATGAATTATACAATGATCTTAAGAATGAAAAGATAAAGAATAAAGTTTTGACAAAGGAAAATGAAAAACTTTTCAAAGAAAATTCTTGTTATGCTTCTCAAATTTCTTCTATAAATTCTAAAAAGATGTTTTTGAAAAAGTGATATCTTCATTGAAAAAAGATAATGAGAATTTTATTAGAAAATAATGTTTTATTGAAAAGAGAAACTATGTCTTTAAATGAAAGAATTTCTGTTTTAGATAGAAACATGTCAATTTTCAAAATGAAGTATGAAGAGATTTTGAAAATGTGACTAAATTTAATCAAGGAAAGAAAAGTTAAATGATGTGTTATCATATCAAAAGATGTCACATAATCATTATGGTCTTGGATTTTTTGAAAAATCTACATATGTTAGTAATCTATATGATTCTTTTGTGAAAAGAAATACTGATTGTTGACACTCTAAAAAAGATAAGATTCCTAACTGGCCTGAACAATGTCTAAACTTGTTGACATTTACAAAAGACAAGTGGTAGACAAGCTGACGACCAGTTCTTTACCCATCTCCGAGGGAGAAATCAGCGACTTGGACTCTACTGATCCAGTGAAGTAGACAGTGAGCCCAGATTGTCTTTGAAGAGACCTAAGCAGGTCTAAGATGCTAAGTTAACTCAACACTTAGCATCACATGAGCAAGAGGGGATAGCCTCACCTGAGAGGCTAAGTTTGTCCAACTTCGCCTTGAAGATGTTCAAAGCTCTATCAGTGAGCTAACTTACAGCTTCGCCTCAAGTGCTCACTTAACTCCGCAGAGAGTTAGCTTCGCTCGAAGCCACACGCAACCACGTAGAAGGATGGTCAGTAGCTTCGCCATAGATATTTATCCAGCTCCGCTGAAGAGCTTTCTTCTGACTTCACCAGATGCTCCTTCCAGCTCCGCTGTGAGCTCGACGCAACAGTTCAGCTGCGGGTCTTTTATGGTCACCTTTGACTAATTAAATCTTCAGATGAGATCAAATCTATTCAAGATCAAATCTAATCGAGATCAAATCTGAGATCAAATTTGGCAATTGTTTACCATAATCTCTTGACTCTCCTAAAACAAGTAAGCAGATCAGGAGAGATCTTTCAGTTATTTGGAAAGAATCAAAACAGATTAGGAGATCGACGCTACCTGCTATTCCTAACTTCGTAAAAGCTGATTCTAGCCTCGCGACAAGGCTACTTTCCAGATTTAAACGGATTGACTCAATCTGTTTTCAGACTTCTAAGGGACAATTATACCCCTACTCTCCCTATAAATATCCCACCAGAAGCATATGAAGACAGGCACAGAGAGAGAGAGGCTGAAAATAGAGAGAAACTGCTAAACAGAGACCTATTCTCTTGCTTTCAAGAATTCAGAGAACTGCTTCTCTAATCAGGGTGCTAATACCCTAAGATCTTTCTCCCTCTTAAGGAATCTCCAGAACCAGGCGAAAAGGAATTCCCAAGTGGAGGCAGTTGAGAAGTAACAAGAGGGTTCTACCAAACTTCTGTTCTCCGATTCTCCGAACCAGGCGAGAAGGGAATCCCATCAATCGCATCGTCAAAGGGACAAAGTGGTCGCGCGCTGACCAGACTCCTACCGGCACACTTCTCTAGAATCTCAGAGGAGATCTACTTGTAATCATTTTATTACAAAAGAATTACTTGTAATTTAGCTCTCGCCCCCCTTTTTGTAAGTTTTCCCCCTTTGCAAAATCAATGGAAAACAAGATGGCGTCTCCGCTAGGGAACGAATTCTCCACTGTTGAGAACAAGTGTCGCAATGCGATGACAGACCTTCAGGTCTACTTCTGAATTCAAGGAAGCCTGTGTGGCCAGAGCCCCTCTAGCTAAGTCTTCGAAGCAAGTCTCTGCGGAGACAGATAAGGCTCCCTACGAGCCTACCACGGTCTTCTGGCTTAACAAGAAAGCAGGCCCGCAATGCAAGGGTCAGAATCTTCAGCCTGTTACCTTTGAAAACCTAATCGTTTACTTCGACCAGGGAAAATTTGAAGAACTCCTCTCTAGGGGTAGTCTAATGCTCCACGCACGAAAGCATAGAAAGGTCTCAATGGCTAAGGTTTCGGAGCAGAAATCGGAAGCAGAATCCTTCCGACACCTCCCAGCCTCGTGTGTGGCTAGCCAGGTTCCCTACGAACCTAAGTCTCCTTTTTCAAAGCTGATGTGGAGGCCAAAGCAAAGGCTCTGTATGAAGCCTCAAGTATAGCTACGCCATAAGCTCGTCTCTCTCGCGAAGAAAAAGGCAAGATGTCTGCCTGTTTCGTCGAGACTGTCAGCCGCGAAGTCATGACGACGACCATGCCTTCGCCTAATTCAGGAGCAGTAACTCCTCGTGCCAGCCTCATTCTTATGAGCAAAGCTACTGATACAGTACCTCAGGGTACGCATGATGTTCGCAGCCGCGAAGCTGGAACCAAAGCATCATAGTGTGCTTCGTTTCCCAGTTCTTCAAGTACTAAGCTCGTATTCGCAGCGAAGCTAAGGGATTGCCCCTAAGTGCTGATAGCGGTGCTTATGCAGCTTTAGCACCCAAGGGCATTTCCAAAGCTTTTAGCCGCAAATTTAGAGCCGAAGCACTATCTAGGGCTAATCACCTTCGCAGCAACATAGCGGATAAAGCACCACAGCGTGCTTCGCTCTCCAGTTCTTCAAATACTAAGCTCGCTCTTCGCAGCAAAGCTAAGGGATCATCCCTAAGTGTTGATAGCGGTGCTCATGCAGCTTCAGCACCCAAGAGTATTCCTAAAGCTTTTAGCCACAAAGCTAGAGCTAAAGCACTATTTAGTGCTAATTCAATACAGCTTGTCCTAAAGACGAATTCTCACTGCCCATCACCGATGTCATAATTGACAATACCTATAGATTCGAAAGAATGTCTTTCATGGATGGCTTTTCAGGGTACGATCAAATTAAAATGTATCCCGAGGATGAGAAGCATACTTCGTTCCGAACACCATTCGGGGTATACTGCTACACCGTGATGCCTTTCGGACTAAAGAACGCCGGAGCAACCTATCAGCGGGCGATGAATACAATTTTCCGCGATCATCTCCGAAAAACGGTAGAATGTTATGTCGATGACATTACTGTCAAAAGCCGCAATAAGAATGACCATCTTCACGACTTGACACGATGTTCGACATAATGTGAGCTCATTAACTGAAGATGAATCCGACAAAATCCTTCTTGGGGGTTTCGAGTGGCAAGTTCCATGGATTTATTGTTACATCAAAAGGAATTCATTTTGACCCAGACAAAGTCAAAGCCATTCAGAGCATGCATCCACCTAGGAATCTCAAAGAGCTTAGAGGCTTGCAAGGTAGACTGACTTATATTAGAAGATTCATTGTAAATCTCTCAGGCCGCTGTCAACCATTCACCCGACTCATGAAAAATGGTGTTTCCTTTGTATGGGATCAAGCTTGTCAGGAAGCTTACGAGGATATCAAGAAATATCTCACAAAACCTCCAGTCTTAGTAGCTCCCACATCAGGAAAATCGTTCTTACTTTATGTGAAAGCTATGGACCATTCTCTTGGTGCCCTACTTGCTCAAAAAGACGATAATGGTCACGAACAAGCTATTTATTATCTGAGCAAGACTCTGATAGGGGCAGAATCTCGCTATAATCCTATTGAGGAGGAGTGCTTAGCTCTTATCTTTGCCGTTCAGAAGACACGAAATTATTTAGTCGGCCAAACCATACATGTCATTTTCAGAGTGAATCCTTTGCGTCTTCTCATGATGAAGCTAGGATCCTTGAATTCAAGACTAGCTAAATGGGCGCTTCTTTTATCTCAATATGACATGCTCTTTACCCTCAAAAGGCGGTTAAAGGCTAGGTACTTGCAGAGTTCTTGCCTGCTCATCCGATTTCGGAAAACTCAAAACTTCATGAATACATTCCAGATGAAGTCTTTGAATCTAATATAACTTCAGAAGATGAAGTATGACAGATGTTCTTCAATGGAGCCTCACGAATAGGCCCTAAAGGTAGGATCATTGCCGGCGTGGGGGTTGCGTTTATCTCTCTACAGAATCTTGTCCTTCCTAGAGCATTTTCTCTAACAGAATCATGCTCCAACAATGTAGCGGAATATAATGCTCTACTTATTGGTCTTCAGCTTGCCCACGGAATGGGGGTACGCTATCTTGAAGCTTACGGTGATTCAAAATTGATTATCAATCAGGTTAAAGGCAAAGACGAGGTCCGTCACGAAGACTTGGTGCCTTATTATCACGTGGTCATCGAAATGGCTAACCTGTTTGATGGCTTTTACATCGGGCACGTATCTCGATCTAAAAATACTAAGGCAGATGCTCTTGCTGCATTAGCAACAACGCTACCTTGCCAATCGACACCGAGTATCACCTTACAGTGGCGACTCAACACCTTGTCCGCTCTAAATATACGTTAAGAACCAGAGAGGTCTATAATATCTCGACGGATCTTGAGCAGAGAGATTGGCGATTTTCTTTCATCGACTATGCTCTACATGGTTTGCTGCCAGACAATTCTAAAGAAGTGGCATCTATCAGACAAAAGTCTCTCCGTTTTTATTATGATCCAACTCTGAAGACACTTTATCGTCGTTCATATGATGGTATCCTCCTCCGTTGCCTTTCTAATTCAGAGGCACAGGAAGTGCTTAAAGAAGCACACGACGACATATGCCGAGCTCATCAGCCGGGTCCAAAACTTAAAGATCGATTACAGAGGCTTGGATATTATTGGCCAACCATGATAGCCGACGCCATCTAGTATGCGCGAAGGTGTAAAGCATGCCAAATTCATGCAGACTTTATATACCAGCCTCCAGAGTTGCTCCACCCAACTGTTGCTTCGTGGCCATTTGAAGTATGGGGAATCGATGTCGTAGGGCCAATCAGTCCTTCTTCGACAAAAGGACACCGATTTATCCTGGCGATAACTGATTACTTTTCAAAGTGTGCAGAAGCGACACCACTGGTTGAAGTTAAAACTTCTAAAGTGGTTAATTTCATCAAACACCATGTCATTCATCGATTTGGTGTCCCTAGGCGGATCATCCATGATAACGGCCCCAGTTCATAAGCCAGGTATTCTATCGATTCTGTGATAAGTACCAAATTCAGAATGTAGCTTCAACTGCCTATAATCTTGCCTCTAATGGTTTGGCGGAAGCATTCAATAAGACAATCATTAAGTTACTCAAAAAGTTCGTTTCCTTGAATAAGTGAGATTGGAATGAGAAGTTTAGTGAATGTCTTTGGGCCTACCGAACCATAATTCGGACTCTGACAGGCAATACGCCTTTTTCCCTGGTATACGTGTGTGAAGCAGTCATACCGTTAGAAATTCAGATGCTGTCATTACGAGTTGCTCTGATCACTAAGATCACATCAGAGGATAATGATCGGTTGCGTTTTCAAGAGCTCGAAGCCCTAGATGAGAAACGGTTACAAGCTCAGCAGCAAATTGAGTTGTATCAAGCTCGGATCTCAAAAGCCTTCAATAAGAAAGTCAAACAAAGAGTCCTTCAGAAAGGAGATTTGGTTTTAGCCGTCAGACGACCAATGATCATGACTCACAAAACCAAAGGCAAATTTCAGCCCAAATGGGAGGGACCGTTTGTAATAGAAACAGTCTATTCAAATGGAGCATATCGCCTTATGACTTTAGATGGTGATTTACTCATGATGCCGATTAACGACAAGTTCTTAAAGAAGTATTATCCTTGATAAGGATCCTTCTCATGATCAAGTTAACATTACACCTCTGATCAAGATCTTCGAATCTGAGATATGCGAAAGGAGCGCTCCTCTCTTCCTACAGACAGGATCATACAAAACATAAACCAGTAGGAAGCTGATCATACATTGGCCGTCTCAAAGAAGAATCAAGGTTACACATATACTAACCAAATAATCCAACACCTCTAATGGTTAAGGATAGAGGAAAATGTTGGCCTTTAAGCCCAACATAAGTCCTCGACAAGTCATCATGCTAAGGGGAATAGCATGGCTAGCCTGACTCAAACGGTAGTTAGTAAAGGCATATCAAACCCGTTGACAGCTGAGGATTTGCTAAAAGTCCTAAGGGACCTATTCCCATTTGATTCCCTCTCCAAAATCACTTACCAGTTCTCATCCATGGAATGGTAAGACCATTTACAAAGAATGACAGATCCACTTAAATTACTGCTATGTTCAAACACCTCTAGCGGTAAATGAATCTCTCGGTCAAGTTAATACTACACTTCTGATCAAAATTGCTCATACCTCTGGCATCCATTTCGCTGTTAAGTTAACATTAAACCTATGACAGTGATCTCCTCGTTTTTCTCAGTGAAAACTAGACCTTTCCATGCTAAGTTTAACACTACACCTCTGACATCCATTTATCTTTTAAGTTAACATTAAACCTATGACAGTGATCTCCTCGATTTTCTCAGTGAAAACGAGACCTTTCCATGCCAAGTTAACACTACACCTCTGGCATCCATTTCGCTGCTAAGTTAACATTAAACCTATGACAGTGATCTCCTCGATTTTCTCAGTGAAAATGAGACCTTTCCATGCTAAGTTTAATATTACACCTCTGGCATCCATTTCGTTGTTAAGTTAACATTAAACCTATGACAGTAATCTCCTTGATTTTCTCAGTGAAAATGAGACCTTTCCATGCCAAGTTAACACTACACCTCTAGCATCCATTTCGCTGTTAAGTTAACATTAAACCTATGACAGTGATCTCCTTGATTTTCTTAGTGAAAATGAGATCTTTTCATGCTATGTTTAACACTACACCTCTGGCATATCTTTTTGTCAAGTTAACATTATACCTCTGACAAATTGCTTTTCGAATTCCTATGAAGTTCCTTTTTGTCACGTTAACATTACACCTCTAACTTATGATCTTTTATGGGATTCATTTCCTAGCTCTCCAGCAAGTTTCTGAGTCTCACTCAGTCTTTAGTGGACTTCTCTTGTCGTCACGTTAATAGTATACCTCTGACAATTTCTTCCAAGTCCCATCAAAATTTTGAGCTTGGTGGCTTCTCAATCGGTTATGTCATTGCGACCTCTGAACCGGCAGATAGCCAGGTCTCATCGTTCAGTTCAGCAAGGACTATTTCTTTGTCATTATATGACAAATTTTGAGCTTGGTGGCTTCTCAATCGGTTACGTCATTACAATCTCTGAACTGGCAGATAGCCAAGTCTCATCTTTCAGTCCGGTAAGGACTATTTCTTTGTTATCATATGATAAAATTTGAGCTTGGTGGCTTCTCAATCGGTTATGTCATTGCGACCTCTGAATCGGCAGATAGCCAAGTCTCATCTTTTAGTCCAGTAAGGACTATTTTCTCAAATGTGTGATTAATTCTCTCAGCTTATCACCGCTGATTAAAGGGTTGCAATACAACTTGAAAGCAAGAATTTAGAAGATAAAACAAGTTGGAAACGCAACAGGAGAGTCAAATAAAATCACTTTTTTATTGATTCCAAATGGGGGATACATGAATGCACAGACTACAAGCTACGATGGCGCTTCATAGGACTTGATCCGTTCTTCAAGAGTGGCCAGCCTAGTCTTCCTCTTTTCAGCAGCCCTGATAAGCGCCTGCGACCTCAACTCAGCCTCATTAAAGCTCGCTGTCTGGGCCAAGCGAGCTTCAATTTCAACCAGGTTGCCCTCTGTGCTAGCTCCTATCGCAAGACTTCGTCATTCTGGGCCTTAAGCTGCTCAAGCTGACAAATCTCTTCAAGACGCACTGGTTCAGCCTTGGACAAAAGAAGATTAGCCTTCTTGATCATTTCCTTGGCCTTTTCAATTTTATCCTCAGCGTCAAGAAGAGTACTGCTAGAAGCGTCTATGGCATCCCCGAGCTCTACTTTCCTTGTCTCCAAGGATTTCAAATTAGAAGAAATTGCCTTAGCAGCTTCTTGAGCGGCGAGATGAGCTTCATGCATTTGAGCAACAAGATGCGCAAGCTGTTTGTTAACTGAAGACTCCATATCTAAATGGCTAACATGGCGCCATTCGTCCACATCCCTCTTGAGTCTGTCGACCAGAAGCTCCAATGTGGCGGCCTGGTCATCACCTCCAAAGTCTCGGATACTGTCAATGCTTCGGGAGAGGACCACCTTTAAAGCAAAGAATGAGGTAGTCGAGCCCTTCAAGACCAAAGCAATGGATCGCTTCAAGATCTTATAAAAGCTGTCGACTAACTCAGCCACGAATTCGTTCTTGGCCTCAATTACTCCCGACAAATGAGCAGCCACTAAAGACAGAGTTTCCACTAGTTTCACTGACGTAACTATGGAGGAAATGATAGAAGCACTGGCTGCAGCAACATGGGGGTCGTCGGTGATCTCGGAGGAGTCCTCATTGAAACCAGTACACCAACCACAACCGAAGTAGGACTAGTGACTATTTCTGGGAGAGCTGGCTCAGCCACCAATGTTGGAGAAATAGGACTGATAATCACCTTCAGCTCCGCGCTCGGCAAAATAGGCGGCACTGGCAAAACCAGTGGCACCTCACTTACCAATATAGTTGGAAGCAAGAATGGTTCCATGACTACTGTTTCCTCAATTCCCCTTTCACTTGTCGGTTCAGGTTGATAGGAAGACAAACCGTGATACAAGGCCTCCAGCTCAGCAGCATCCGCCGCGGTCGAAGTACTTGCTTCACCCCGGTCCCCTCAGGAAGATTGGTTGGCCCTCTCGAAGTCGATGCACCAAGAGGTGGAACACCTGTAGCAAGATTTTGTTTAAGCAAGGATAATGAATATCAAAAGAAAATCACTCATGAAAGAGCAAAATACTACCAAAAGATGCTATCATCTCGATTGCCTTGGCCGCAGTCTCTCCCTAAAGTCCTTCGACAACGACTTTAGTCCTCTCAGGATCCATAAGAAAGTCTTTGGCAGAGTCAACACAGACGGCCGGCCTACCTTCACTTGCCGAACCCTCTGTGGTCCACCCAAAAGAGCTAGAAGCTACAAGACTTCCTTTTGAAGTCCCAGCACCCGAAGGACCTACATCGGCCGTATCACCTCCAGACTCTTCCGAGACAGCGAAATAGCCAGCCTTATCGCCTTCTCTATAAGTGAACAGGGGATCATAATGCTCCCCCTGTTCTCCGGCCGCCTCAGCTCTCGGGCCTTTTTCCGCGTCAGTTCCTATATCATAAAGTAAACAATGAGCTGTCTGGAATGTTGGCCCAAAGGCCTTCCACCCTAGTTTTGATGATGATTAACTCATGAAGTTATGTTTACTAATTATATTGTGTTGTTTAAGTTTCAGATCATTAACCAAGATGTTAGTTGGTGATTAGCTTCAACAAGGTGTTTGGAAGCTCTTCATGTTGATTCCAGGGCTTAAGCTTCAAGATCACACTTTGCCTAGCCCATGGATGGAGTTTTGGAGCAAGTCTTCTTGTTGACACAAAGACTTAGGTATCCATAATTTAGATAGTGTGTTTTAGATCCATTTGTAAAGCTTAGTATAGTTGATATGCTCAAGTGCACAAACACACACGTTTTCATGATTTGGATTTTGATTTTAAGAATAGTAGATCAAAACAAGTTTACTTTATTCCTATGTATATTAGATATATTCTAGATATACATACATGCTTTAAACTTGCTAGACAAACTTATTTTGACTATCCTATTCATGTTTTGGAAAAATCAAGTTTGACAAAAATACAAGTTTTGTTTTTGATAAAATTTGCAAGACTCAAAAATGAATCGATATGATGATATATGTCTTGAAATTTTTATCACTTGTTTGAGTTTTGATATAAAATGATAAAAACATTTTTGGTGATTTTTAGAAGTATTAAAAGATTTTTATAAAATATTTTTAACCCAGTTTTCAGGTCCAGGACTCAACCAGTCGACTAAACCAGGTTATTAGTCGACTTGGCTGATGTCCGGTCGACCGGGCCGGTCGACCGGACGTGCACAGATCTGTGCACGTTTGAGTCACTGGGACGGTCGACCGATCCGGTCGACCGGGTCTGAGAGCTCTGCTCTCGGGTTGTTTGGGTCGACCGTGCCGGCGACCGAGATGAGAGCTCTGCTCTCTGTTTTCTCTGGGTCGACCGGGCCGGTCGACCGCTGTTGCCCAACGGTCATATTTTTGACCGTTGGCGGTCGACCGCTGCCTGTCAGAGCTGCCAGCTCAGCTCTAACGGCTAGTTTCTGTTTTGGCCTATATAAACCCTATCTCTTTAGGATTTTGGCCAAGGTTTTTAAGGAGATAAATTCCAGACTTTCTCTAGTGTTTAAAAGAGTTTTAAAAGAGTTTTAAGCCAAAAAGATTTCATCTTATTTGTTTTTGGGTTTTGGAAAAATCAAAGAAAGCTAGGGTTTTGGGAGATTGTTTTGTTTTTCATTTTCTATCATTTACAAGTGATTTCCCAAGTAGATTTTCTTTGTTGCTGGTTTCCAAAAACACCTTGTTTCCACACTTGAGCTATTCTAATCTATTAGGATCTTGTTTTTGTGGAAAAAGAAAAGAGAAAAGAAAAAGAGATTGTGTTTGTGGTCTTTGTAACCACTTATTGTAAACCCTCCTTATTTTTGTGAATCCCTCTTCGGTAGAGGTGATCGGAGTGGTATTGGTTTGAATCCCTCTTAGGTAGAGGTGATTGTGTTGGTTGTGAGCCTCTTCGGTAGAGGTGGTTGTTGGTTGGTTGTTGGCCTCGGTGGAGGTTATTGTTTGAGAGAGGAGTTTGGTACTCCTAGAGTTGTAACAAATCCTCTTCGGTAGAGGTTCCCTCGGTGGGAGATAGTGGATTGGAAATCCTACACAGTGGTGTAGGCGGGGATGTAGAGCAAGGTGCTCGAACCTCGAA
Source organism: Agave tequilana (assembly GCA_038442645.1). Lineage (NCBI taxonomy): Eukaryota > Viridiplantae > Streptophyta > Magnoliopsida > Asparagales > Asparagaceae > Agave > Agave tequilana. The sequence continues at coordinate 186,922 of JAVJIF010029654.1, read as the reverse complement.
ACATATCTTGGTCTTTGCGATTGATCCATTGTCTCTCTAACTCTCTCTCTCTCTTTACATTTGTGCAAAGCATCATTCATATCATCATACCATATTTGCTTGTGTTGAGCATAGTTCATATTGTCATATCATATCTATTTGCTTTTGTTGCCTTGCATATATTCATATTGCCTATTCATCTTATATGCTTGGTTGTTTGTGTGTGCCTCACTTGTACCTAATCAACAAGAGCTTCACATAGCACCTCAACCCATTCAAGGGAATCAAGAGGAGTTAGTCCAGAACCCTTCACGGGGAATTCGGCTACACTTGTTGATTGTACTAAGTGTGTTGCAAGATTTGCATTAGCTTCCGCATTTAGCGCACATAGTATTGCATTTAAGTTCTAGATTAGCACTTACACCTATTCACCCCCCTCTAGGTGTTTTTCAATTGGTATCAGAGCTAGTGCTCCTGATATTAGGCTTAACATCCTAGGAGTGAGATCCATTTGCTTGCTAATCTTTTGTTTGCATTTGCTTGTTTGCACACATATAAGTTTACCATGGCTTTCATGACCCCACCTATGTTTGACCCTTCAAACATTCATGTTTGGAAGATTAGGATGACCGTTTACTTACAAACCCTAGGTCATAAAGTTTACCTTGCCATTACCAAGGAATCCTTCCTTAGTGATCGCGATCATATAGGGGCCAATGCACAAGCCCTTTAGGCCATTAGAAGCACTTTATCTAAAGATTATCTTTTACGTGTTTCTAATATTGATTCCGCTTTTGTAGTGTGGAACAAATTGACAACAACCACCACCTCCAAGCTTCAAGTGCCAAATCAACCGGAGGAATCTAGCGGAGAATCCAATTCACAATGCTTCATGGTCCAAGGGAATGACTCCCTTGAGGTACACTCGGAAACTCCATTAGATAGTGATGATGATGCTAGTTCTTCAAATGATCATATTGATGCCCATGCTTTGAATGAAGAACTTTCTATTATTTGTGAAAAATTAATAGAAAAATATAATTTGTTGAAAAAGAAAAGTCTAGGAATTGAACAAGAAAATAAGAGTTTGCATGCTAGACTTAACAATGTTTTGCAAGAGAAGGTTGAGGTCTATAATGAAAGGGATTCATTGAGATCTCAATTAGAACTTGCACTTAAAGAAAATGAATTTTTAAAATCTAAAAATGATTGCCATGCTCTTTTGAAGAAAAATGAGAACTTGTCTTCAAAAGTTGATTTTGTTTTAAAAGAGAATGTTGATTTGAAAAATAAAATTATTTCTATTTCAAATGATTTAGATGTATGTTTAAAGAAGAATGAAGTTTTGTAAAATAAAATGGATGCACATGTTTGCCATGCTAGTGTAGCTTCTTCATCTAGTCTACCTAATGCATGTACCTCTTCTTCTAAGATTAATAATGATATATCCATGCTTAAGAAGAAGGTAGATTGTTTGGGCTCCACTATGAGCCAATGTGCTATGAACCACTCACGGTTGGAAACCTTGGTTCGAAAGAAACAAGTTCCAACTTTTATGCATGCACACCCTCCACGGTATACACATGCTTCTCACGGACACACCCATCACCATATGTATGCTCATGTGTACACTTGTACACATTGTGGACGTAAGGGCCACCTTGCTAAATTTTGCTATGATAGATTACATACTCCTAATTTAGCAAAGAATTTTGTTTGGGTTAGAAATGAGACTAACCCCCATGGACCCAAAAGAGTATGGGTACCAAAGACCACCCCTCCTATTGTTTATGATGTAGGTGTGGGCTCTCACATGACGTGAGAGTGATAGCACCTTGGAGTGGATGCGTTCCGGACTTAAAGAAAATCAATTGAATGCATCACTTTCAAGGGAAGGTTTGGTGGAGATGACCACCATGTTTTGGAGTCAAGGAGAGTTGCTTCTTCGGTTTTGGTAACAATCCTTTACTCCCATTTATATGTCTACATGCTTTCCATGATTAAAATTTATAGCATGTTTTGATGTTTATAGCATGTTTTTGATGTCTATGGATTAGTATGTTCATTCCATGTTTATTAGATCCTTGACATACATGTATAGTATTTGAGATACAGATGCTTATTTGAATCATACTTAGTGTTCTCACCTTTGTTTAAGCTATAATGTACATCATGAATCTAATACATGTGAATTTACATAGTAATCATGTTTTAGTCTTTTCATGATGATTATCTTGTTTTTAATGCTTAATGATTTGATTACTTGTTTAAGTGTTAGTTTTCATTAAGACTAGTTATATACTTGTACATATAGTGGGCCACAAATAAATCAATATATGTATGAGCTTGAACGCTTATTTGAACCCATTAGATGTGTTAGTATAGTCTAGTTTTGATGATTCATACATTTCAAACTTGTATTCCATTTTTGAATTTGTTTTATGAGTTTTCACCTCATGTATATGTTTGTATTGCCAAACTTTAAGATATACATGTATACCCCTTGAGTCATTTGCCTTTCATGCAAATCTATATATGGACTCAATTGTGTTTAGGGATATGTATGTATACTTATTGTGTTGTCAATTCATACATATACCTTGAAATGAAATTTGCTTTGGTGAAGATTTTTTTATTTCGTATTTATGTTTAACTTCATGTATATGTCTATCTTGTCCAAACTATTAGATATACATGTTTATCCTTTTGAGCCACGTGCCTTCATGCATATATTTTGTGGACTCGTTGAGTTTTGGATATGTATGTACACTCTAGTTTGTATTAGACATACATATGCCTTGAAGATTGAATAGTTTAGATGATTTTTCATGTTTTCTTGTTTAAGGAATAATTGAGCTTAATTGGAAATTTCATAATGTCATGTCACACATTTCTTGTACACTCATCATCTTTTAAAAATATTTCTCATGAGTATGTTTTTCATGAGCATGTATGGACTTTATTGAATATTGAGTGTTTTCAAGTACTATGTGATTTACATGTGTTTTATGAAAATTATTTTGTTTTATTCCTTACTTGAAGGATTTCGTACTAGTTAATAAAACCTTCCATTTTGACTAGTTCGTATTCTTCAATTTGGTAGTGATTTTTCAAACAAAGCTTATTTTCAAAATCTATTTTTGAAAACCCCTACCCTTAACGGGAGGTTGGATGGGAGTCCATGCCTTGTATTGTTTATATTGAAAATCCTTTTAAACTTGTGCATGAGATGGGTGAATTTGTAATATGATGTATACACTTGAATTTATTGATATGACAATTGGTATCATTGAACTCTTTCAATTGGTATCACTTTGATCTTCTTGTATACTCATATATGTTTAGTATGTATGTATGCTTTCAATTCCAAGAATATCAATTTCTATTGATATCTATTTTTCCATACATATATATGTTTGTGTTTATGCTAGTGCTTGAGTTTCAATTTTGTTTAAATTGATTACTTTTAAATTGGTATCAAGACTATGCATGATTTTAGTTTGTATTTCATAAAGGGGGAGAAAATTTGATTTTGTATTTCAATTGGTATTTGTACTCCCACACTTTGTGATTAAAAGTTATTATTTTAAACATATGATATCAACATCAAATTTGGTATCAAATTTGCTTATATGTTTAAAATGAATAATTCTTACAATTGGTATCAATGTTTCTATGTAAAATCTTTTCTATTGGTAAAACATTTACAATTGGTATCAAAATTTATGTTTAGACATTCAAAATTTATTATGTCTAATTTGAATTGGTATCTAAAAATTATTTTTTTTTCAATTGGTATCTAAAAATTTTTTTAAGGTAAAAATACAAAAATTTGGATTTAAATTTCTTATATGCAAGGAGAGCTTAACATCTCTCCCACATATAGATTCATGTTGAGTGTATTGTGTATTGAAAAGCTTAACATCTTTTTTTATGTGGTACACGTGTGTAGGGGGAGCTTCACATCTCCTCTTATTCATTACATAATGTGTGTTATGTGAATTAGGGCTTAACATCCATCTTTCATGTAATGCATATGTGTAGGGAAGCTAACTTAGCGTCTTCCTCTTCATGAATGTATATAGCATATAACATTTATTGATCTTTGTTTATTTTCTTTTGGTATCAAGATGCTTCATTGACATATTTTTAATTGATATCATGTTTGTTGTCACCCCTTATTGACTTTGTTTTTGTTTTAGACAAAAAGGGGAGATCATTGTTTGTATTGTTTTGATTGTTTACCCCTTTATTGATGATTGACAAAAAGGGGGAGAATTATTTGTGAGTTTTATATATATGCATAGTTTTGTTTTTGCGAGTTTTATATATATGCATAGTTTTGTTTTTGCATATATTAAGTTTAATATAGTTTAATGTATGTTAATTGGGATCTAGAGTTGGTATCTAGAGCATCTAGAAAATGTTTATTTGTTAATTGGTTGTTAATTGGTATCTAGAGCATGCTTTGCTTTGAATATTTCATTGGTATCTAGAACCTTTATTGTTTATGCAAATTTATGCATTCATGTTTAAGAGCTTTCATTGCATATTATTATGTTTATTTGCTTATGCATGAGTTAAGGGGGAGCTTCTTTGAAGCTTTACTTTAATCCATGCATATATAACTCCATGAGTTTTGTCATCATCAAAAAGGGGGAGATTGTTGGCCCAAAGGCCTTCCACCCTAGTTTTGATGATGATTAACTCATGAAGTTATGTTTACTAATTATCTTGTGTTGTTTAAGTTTCAGATCATTAACCAAGATGTTAGTTGGTGATTAGCTTCAACAAGGTGTTTGGAAGCTCTTCATGTTGATTCCAGGGCTTAAGCTTCAAGATCACACTTTGCCTAGCCCATGGATGTAGTTTTGGAGAAAGTCTTCTTGTTGACACAAAGACTTAGGTATCCACAGTTTAGATAGTGTGTTTTAGATCCATTTGTAAAGCTTAGTATAGTTGATATGCTCAAGTGCACAAACACACACGTTTTCATGATTTGGATTTTGATTTTCATGAATAGTAGATCAAAACAAGTTTACTTTATTCCTATGTATATTAGATATGTTCTAGATATACATACATGCTTTAAACTTGCTAGACAAACTTATTTTGACTATCCTATTCATGTTTTGGAAAAATCAAGTTTGACAAAAATACAAGTTTTGTTTTTAATAAAATTTGCAAGACTCAAAAATGAATTGATATGATTGATATATGTCTTGAAATTTTTATCACTTGTTTGAGTTTTGATATAAAATGATAAAAACATTTTTGGTGATTTTTAGAAGTATTAAAATATTTTTATAAATATTTTTAACCCAGTTTTCAGGTCCAGGACTCAACCAGTCGACTAAACCAGGTTATTAGTCGACTTGGCTGATGTCCAGTCGACCGGGCCGGTCGACCGGACGTGCACAGATCTGTGCACGTTTGAGTCACGGGACGGTCGACCGATCCGGTCGACCGGGTCTGAGAGCTCTGCTCTCGGGTTGTTTGGGTCGACCGTGCCGGTCGACCGAGATGAGAGCTCTGCTCTCTGTTTTCTCTGGGTCGACCGGGCCGGTCGACCGCTGTTGCCCAACGGTCATATTTTTGACCGTTGGCGGTCGACCGGGCGGTCGACCGCTGCCTGTCAGAGCTGCCAGCTCAGCTCTAACGGCTAGTTTCTGTTTTGGCCTATATAAACCCCATCTCTTTGGGATTTTGGCCAAGGTTTTTAAGGAGATAAATTCCAGACTTTCTCTAGTGTTTAAAAGAGTTTTAAAAGAGTTTTTAAGCCAAAAAGATTTCATCTTATTTGTTTTTGGGTTTTTGGAAAATCAAAGAAAGCTAGGGTTTTGGGAGATTGTTTTGTTTTTCATTTTCTATCATTTACAAGTGATTTCCCAAGTAGATTTTCTTTGTTGCTGGTTTCCAAAAACACCTTGTTTTCACACTTGAGCTATCACCTATCCTAATCTATTAGGATCTTGTTTTTGTGAAAAAGAAAAGAGAAAAGAAATAGAGATTGTGTTTGTGGTCTTTGTAACCACTTATTGTAAACCCTCCTTGTTTTTGTGAATCCCTCTTTGGTAGAGGTGATTGGAGTGGTATTGGTTTGGATCCCTCTTAGGTAGAGGTGATTGTGTTGGTTGTGAGCCTCTTCGGTAGAGGTGGTTGTTGGTTGGTTGTTGGCCTCGGTGGAGGTTATTGTTTGAGAGAGGAGTTTGGTACTCCTAGAGTTGTAACAAATCCTCTTCGGTAGAGGTTCCCTCGGTGGGAGATAGTGGATTGGAAATCCTACACGGTGGTGTAGGCGGGGATGTAGAGCAAGGTGCTCGAACCTCGAAACATATCTTGGTCTTTGCGATTGATCCATTGTCTCTCTAACTCTCTCTCTTTACATTTGTGCAAAGCATCATTCATATCATCATACCATATTTGCTTGTGTTGAGCATAGTTCATATTGCCATATCATATCTATTTACTTGTGTTGCCTTGCATATATTCATATTGCCTATTCATCTTATATGCTTGGTTGTTTGTGTGTGCCTCACTTGTACCTAATCAACAAGAGCTTCACATAGCACCTCAACCCATTCAAGGGGAATCAAGAGGAGTTAGTCCAGAGCCCTTCACGGGGAATTCGGCTACACTTGTTGATTGTCGGAGTGGTATTGGTTTGGATCCCTCTTAGGTAGAGGTGATTGTGTTGGTTGTGAGCCTCTTCGATAGAGGTGGTTGTTGGTTGGTTGTTAGCCTCGGTGGAGGTTATTGTTTGAGAGAGGAGTTTGGTACTCCTAAAGTTGTAACAAATCCTCTTCGGTAGAGGTTCCCTCGGTGGGAGATAGTGGATTGGAAATCCTACACGGTGGTGTAGGCGGGGATGTAGAGCAAGGTGCTCGAACCTCGAAACATATCTTGGTCTTTGCGATTGATCCATTGTCTCTCTAACTCTCTCTCTTTACATTTGTGCAAAGCATCATTCATATCATCATACCATATTTGCTTGTGTTGAGCATAGTTCATATTGCCATATCATATCTATTTGCTTGTGTTGCCTTGCATATATTCATATTGCCTATTCATCTTATTGCTTGGTTGTTTGTGTGTGCCTCACTTGTACCTAATCAACTAGAGCTTCACATAGCACCTCAACCCATTCAAGGGGAATCAAGAGGAGTTAGTCCAGAGCCCTTCACGGGGAATTCGGCTACACTTGTTGATTGTACTAAGTGTGTTGCAAGATTTGCATTAGCTTCCGCATTTAGCGCACATAGTATTGCATTTAAGTTCTAGATTAGCACTTACACCTATTCACCCCCCCTCTAGGTGTTTTTCATGGAATACATAAGAGTGTATCATAAGAACAGAGTTGATCATACCCCGGTCTGGAGCAGCTTTACCAGCAGTTTGCCTACGGGCCGACAGCTTAAGGACTAATGGAGCAGGCACCGCAGATGATTCGCCCTCTGCAATAATCGTAGGAGCGTAGCGATGAGGCTTCTTCACTACCCTCTTCCTACGAGACCCGCCTTCCCGCTTTCGCTTGAAGTAGACGTCAGTGTCTTCTTCCTCCACTTCTTCCACATTAACATGTTCTATGGGGGCCGTGCCTACCCCACCAGAAGCAGCTGCTGGAACCTCAGCACATGTATCCACTTTAAAGCGAGGACTTCCTGCATCTGAGGCCTCGCTATCATCAACAGTAATGAATTCCCCGAGACCTGGAACGCGGACCCTCTTACCCTCGCTCTTCTTAGTGACCTTCCGCTTCAGCCGCTGAGAAATCAACTTCACACCAAAGGAAGTAATAGAAAATCTAGTGGGTTTGGAGTTCGAGGTTCTATACCACTGGCAGAACCCCAGGGTGATCAGAAGGCTAGGAGTCCTTAGTGGCATGCACAGTCGCGCCTCAATATAGCCAGCAATGAAGAATCGCCAAGCACGAGCTCCATCGATGAGGCTTCCCATAAAGGCCAGGCTGCTGTTCAGATTACCTACGTACAGTTGGTCATACCCAAACTGACAAGCAAACCGACTCGGAACATAGGGCTCCAGGTAACAGGTGTCCCCGCTTCTATACAACCAGTGAGATGGCCAGATGATAGCCAGCCATTCGAAGACTCCCCGACTCAACGACGTCTGCCCTTCCCCTACATCCTTGAATTCTTCACCATAGCCTGCATCGTGATGTAGAGAAAGCACCGAAAAAGGCTGTAGATGTCATGACGGCACAGGAGTTTGCAGACTGTTGCCATATAAGTCTGTGACCACAAACACCCCTTGAATCGATGGAGAGTGCCATTCGAACACCTTCTGGGGGCTCCTCACCAGCCTGGATCATGGAGGGGCAGTGAAGGGCGAATCATGCCTCAAATAAGTATATGACAAACCAATTCTGGGGTTTGGTCCGCCGCGAGGCAAGATAGTCCCCTTTCCCTGCTTCGTTATTGGTGGCCTACAGAAAGCCTCCGTCAATGCATGAAGGCCTCTTTGAATACAGCACACCATGGCTGGAAGAAGTCCAAGAGAACGACCATAGACTAGACGAACAGCAAGTAGTAAGACAGTCGGATGAATGACATCGCCAGACAAAGATGGCACCACACATCTCTTCAACCAAACCGTTAAAAAGCTAGCCAGAAGTGCCTTCTGGGACGTCGGTCGATAAGCCTGGTGGTGGAAACTCCGAAGAATATCACCTTTTCATAGGGTCCGTCATCTTCTTCTAGAATCAAATCCCCTTGAGAGTGCTCTTGCATCCAGCGAAATATGTCCTCATCTGCAACTCCACAGTGATCCGCTTCAGGAGTACCTTCCAAGTCAGGGAACAAATAATTCTCCCAGCTCTTCAAACTGCATGAAGCTCTCTTATGGCTCCCATGCATGCTGGAGCAAATGTAAGGTGGCACATCAGCTCCCGGTAAGTCTTAAACAAGGCGGGCTCCTGCTTCTCCAGAAGTGCCAATTCTGCCTCGCACGAGAAATATTCTTCATATGGGAGAGATCCCAAAGGCAGAGCAGAGACTTCCCACATCTCGTGCAGAGCCACGCCCAATTCGCCAACAGGGGTGAAGAAGGTCCCTGTAGCCGGGCAGTACAACTCAAAGATGGCGTAGAAGTTCGCTACGCTCATCTGAATGCCATAACAGGTCGCCCTAATGGCCTCGTAGAGTCCCAGACTCTCCAGATCCTCTTCAAAATAGGCAAGGACATATAGAGTCAAGCCCCTCCACCACGCCTTGGGAGGATGAATTCACCATGGGGTCCTGAAATCAGTGGCTGGATAATTGCCATGAATCGTAAAGAACTGATTTCCAAAAGTCTGAGCCACCATGGGATTTTCTCCCACTGGGATATCTGGAAGTACGTACCTAGGGTGTAGACCCAATATGCAACGAGGAGGACCCGTCCTTGTGTAACCGGGGGACAGAATTATCAACTTCCCCACGTGAACAGAATCAGTAGTCCGAGTCACTTGCCACTGCATCTTCCGAGCCCTCATCACACATTGAAAGAAGGACAAGGGAAAATGCCGCTTGCTAGATGGGAGATAGTACTTCTCACAATCCAATTTGAAAATCCACTGCCCCTCTCCGGCTAGCAGCTGGTGATCGTTGTCTGGCGCTGCATCTCCAAACATGAAGCTGGAGTTTTGATAGATTCTTCGGTCGGAATCTTCAAGGGGAGCAGTAGTTAAGATGCTCCTCATGTTACGCTGATCCCTAGCATGAATAAGTGCATCCCGACCAGGAGCGCTCCGCTCGCTGAATAATGAAGTCTGCCCTTGGAACTGCAGGCTGACATTGTCGTCCAGCCCCCTGGCTGTTCCAAAGAGATTGTTTAGAGGGCCAGGAGTATAGTGCACTACAAAAATAAGGAGAAACTATGATTAGTTTATCGGCTGAAGGAGAGCTAAAACAAGAATGTAATTTATGTTAAGGCATAGCTTCGCTCTCCGAGCGAAGCTGGCCTAACAATAGCTTCGCCCCGAAGCTCAGCTTCGCAGCTACAGCTTAACTCCGCACTCCACATGAAGGCAAGATGCAAAAAAAATATCTAAGTAGTAGCTTCATTCTAGAAGCTTGACCTCGGATAATAGAACGCGACAAAGCCCCAAGAGCTAACTTCGCCAGAAGAATACTGTTGCTTAAAAAACTATTTCAAGGGCATTAAGGTCCTTTTCCAACCGCGCTTTTAAGGCTAACTTTACATCCTATCATCCAACAGGATGTGAACCGCCTAAGGGATAGCTTCGCATAGAAGCTTGGAGAAGAAACCCCTTCGGGTCTTAGATTCCCAATCAAGAAATCAAGGGAAATTAAGGGACTTGTACTCTCTAAGATCACTGGATCACAATGGATCATTCTAGATTCATTATGAGATAGCCAGCAATTAGCTTCAAAAGGAGATGAAAACCTCTGAACAAAAGGGAAAGATCCCTACCCGCGATAGGTCGTTCGATGACCGGAGAAGGAGAAGGACCCTCCGTCGTAGAGGCTGCTACCTCTTTTCCTGCTCATCTTTTGGGAGCCATCGGAGAACTGAAGAAGTTCTTGAATTATCAAACGAAGAAGAAAGCAGAAGAAGAGATTTACAGTTCTCTGAAAATTCAAAGAGAAGTGGTGCCCTCTCTTTCAGCCCGATCAGGCTTTTATAGGCTAATGATTGCCTAAATGTCGCCTCCTCGAAAGGAGCGCAGGCAGTCGTTTCAAGTTAATTTGAAACGACGTCTAAAGCGCCTTCCCAAGTAGCGTTACTTCAGCCCCGCTAAGGGCGAACTCCGCCGTTAGTCCAGTGTTGACTTAGCGTGACACTTGAATAACTTCACTGAGAAACATGCCTTAGCTCCGCTAAAAGTACATCTCTAGCTTCGCGGAAATTCCATGTTAGCTTCGCCAGAAACTAGCTCCTGACTTATTTGGAAATCTGTCTTCAGCTTCGCATGAAGTTTAGCTCGACTGAGAGTTCTCATTTCCTCCTAGGGAAAAGACTTGCCTAAGTTGGTCTACTTCAAGTGTTCTTGAATCAAAAAGGAGGGAAACAAAGCAGATAAATAGCAGGAAATAAACATTTTATTTGATTTAAAAGGGAAGATACATTGACGCTATATCAAACTGGTCTTTCATACAACCGAATCATTGCTCCAAAGGCATACAAGTGGTCCTATCTACTTCCAAGGTGATAAGCCAAACCAACTAGACACGAAGGTCTTCCTCCTGCACAAGGCCGTAATCCTTCGCCTATTGGCAGATTTTACCGGATCTTCTTTGATAAAAATTGGCAAAGGACCGGTTGCCACCAGAAAGCTGGATCCTCTCTGATTAAAATTGGCAAAGGAAGGATCCAAGACCTTGCAGGTGACATCCGCTTGCCCGAAGTGGATCATCTAGGATAAGCGACTACCAGCCCCTTCTCGAAATGGATCATCTCGGATAAGCGACTGCCAACCTCTTCTAGGAACATGCATCAGCTGCTCCAGTTTGTTCCTCCTGGTTAGGATTAAAGTTTCAACTTGAAGATCAAGAGGCAAGTCTCTGTCTCTTTCATCAAGTCGAAAGACTGGCGGGCATAGTTCACTGCAACGCAAACTGAAAACAGGTTAGCAGTAAATTAAAGAAAAATGCAAGCATGATACGCTAAGTCAAATTCTTTGGGCGAAGTAATTTATATCCGATCCAGTTGCACTTTAAGGATTAATTTCAGTTAAGCAAAGGATTGCCTCGCTTGCACAGTGATGATGGGCTAGCTCAGCATGAGCTAAGTCTTAGCTCCGCCTAAGGCAGTTAGGCTGGAGAAGCCTCAAAAAGGGACCAAGTCCTAGCCTCACCTATATGGCTAAGTCCTTGCCGACATGGAGAACTTAACAGGCGAGCATGGAATGATCTTTCTTTGATCAAGCGAGAATGATAACTTCGCTAAGAAGCTGGAAAATAGGGCTGAAACCCTTTTCTGCAAATCAGTCAGATACAAAATGAAGAATAAGGGAAATCAATCCCTAAAATAGTTGGTAAAGCTAAGATTAAGGGAGGTAAGCTCCCTAAAGTCACCATTCTATTGGTAAAAGTCTCTGAATGATCAAGGCTCACCAGTTCTTGGTCGGTTAGTAGCCAGAGTGGGTGTCCCCACTGTTTCAGAGATCTAAATCTCCTTTCTTGGACAACCAGGAGGTGTCATGAACAGACTGTTTCCCTGAAAAGGACTTCAAGTGTCCTATTTATAGGCCTCATGGCCTGATCGTACCGCTGCTGCTTCAAGCTTGGAAGTGCGACCGAATCTAAGGCATTCAAGTACTAAGCCTTGAGAAAGGGAATAGTCTCCCTCGGAAATGCGCGCAGAAGCAATGATCTTTCGCGTTAATGCAAGAGAGGTTATTCTAACCTCAAAAAAGGGGCAATCCTTCTCGAAACTAGCCAAAAGGCAGTTGGCCTCGGGAAAGGAACGACGTTTCAAGACCAATTTGAAGTGAATCTACTCTAGGAGGCTCAAACACGAAGCCACCCAGACGCGAAGCCACCCAGAATCGCAAATCTACACGATTCCTCGACGAACTTATTCCAATCTGAAAGCAGGATTGAAAGCGAAGCTGAACTCAACCACCATGGCGACGCTCGTACTTCACATGCCATCAATCAAAGCAATTCAAAGTATTTCGAAGTCTGAACCATTCTATTACAGACTTTCGAAAACTTTGAAGGGGGTCTTATTGACACTCTAAAAAAGACAAGATTCCTGATTGGCCTGCACAATGTCTAAACTTGTTGACGTTTACAAAAGACAAGTGGTAGACAAACTGACGACCAGTTCCTTACCCATCTCTGAGGGACAAATCAGCCACTTAGACTCTACTGATCCAGTGAAGCAGACAGTGAGCCCAGATTGTCTTTGAAGAGACCTAAGCAGGTCTAAGATGCTAAATTATCTCAACACTTAGCATCACATGAGTCCGAGGGGATAGCCTCACCTGAGAGGCTAAGTTTGTCCAACTTCGCCTTAAAGATGTTCAAAGCTCTATGATTGAGGTCGGAACCTGCACACAAGAATACAGAATTTCAGAACTTTTAAAACAGTAGTGCAAGGTGCTCAATTCTACCATAATAGCAAGTGGCTATGCGGGTCGTGATCCACAAGAAGGGACTAGCGATAGAAGCTTTTAAGTAAGTTCTCATTTAAACTACAATTAATGGTTAAAATTCTTCTTTTAGTTCTTAAAAGAAAAGTGAAAAAAGGAGTTAAAGTCAAGTTAAGGAGAAAGTGGTAGAATGAGAAGATGGAGAAAATAAAAGTGATATGTACAAAGAAAATGAAAGAGTGAAAGAGATTTGGGTGATTATGGTGTTGGTAATTTACACTAAAATTAAAAGAAGAAAACCTAAAAGAAAAACATACCTCCTTTGGTTGATGACTTGTCTAGAATTCTCTTGCTTGTTTTAACTTGTTTTGGAGGCGATCAACGCATAACCCATAAGATCTAGCTCAGTCCCCATTCGCATTACATCATCAAGATGAACAAGAATGAAATGATACGAAATCTTGAGGAGGAGAACATCATCATAAAATATCAGTGGCACTCACACAAACATGGTATACTGATGCTTCTAGATTCACTTGGATGCTCATCATAATCAAAAGAGAAAAAGTAGAAAGAAGAAGAAGAAAACAAAAGTAAAGACGAACATAAAAAAAAAAGTTACCTTTTATTGCTTGCAGAAACGATAGAAGAAAGGAGGAGGGTACATCGGTGTCACTCTCAACATAAGCCTCTCTCTCTTACTTACATGAATCTCAATCTAACCTAAACTTACAAAGAAATTAAAATTACATAAAAAGAAAATAAAAATCTACACTACAAAGAATGAAAAACTGGCCTAAAATCTATCTCTCTGCTTGATCGTCCCTTGCCTTTGAGATTGCAGGTATTTATAGAAGAAATGCAGAGGTTAGAGGAGTATGAAGATAGGGAAAGCTGGGTATTTCTGAATTTGAATCCTCCCCTTATTTCCAAACTTGATTTGATGTAGATATTCAGTTCTGATCTGTAGTTTGTTGGCATATTGATTGCTGAAATCACTTATCAAATGACAGAATTAGAAATAATAATCAACATAAGAGTTGTAGCCCTATAAGTCTGCTTTTTGGATCATCTTGAATCATCAGATTTAAGATTCGGTAGCAAAAGTTATGATTCAAATACTAAAATGTATCCAGTCAGAATCTGAGTCAAACTTGCTTCATCTCATCCGTTGATCTTCTCTCTATCTATTTGTCTCTCTGCATTTGATAGTATCCTTGGTTGATCTTTAACTAACCAAAATGGATTTATAAAAATCTGTATTTTATTGGTTTCCATTTGGTGTTATCTTTCTGATTTGCTCTGATCTTCAGCTGAACATTTGCTCCAATCCTTGATTTGTTCTAACTAGATCTGGGATCATCCTCAGCTAACCAAATAGATCTAGTTAAATCTAATTTTAACTGGTATTTATTTAGTTTAATCCTCTTTCTCTTCAATATTATCTTCTGCAAAATAAATATTTAAAACAAGGAAATTAGCAGATTTATTACACGATAAATGTAGGAGTGTAATGAAAAGAATACAAAATATATGTACGATCACACCCCCACACCTATCTTTTGCTCGTCCTCAAGCAAAACTACAAAACTAAACTAAAGATTATTAGACCACTTTCGCAGGTCACACGATTGCACTAAGCTTGTGCAACAAGCTGTTAAACCTCTAGGTTTTCCCTAGAGGATGAGTTTTGTCTCGTGAGGGTTTTCAGTGGATTGCACCCGCAAAATCCATAAAGAAAAAAATGTTAGTATTTTGAAAATACATTTTGAAAGAAAATATTTGAAATATTATTGTAAGTTTTAAGTAATCTATAAGTTATAGGAAAATCTAATTTTTCATTCCTAAACTTAAGTCTCTATTCAAAAATTTGTTATCAATCAAAGCAAGGAGTCAAATTGTACTTCTCATCTAGTCTATTACTTTACCCTAAGTCATATGCACCTTGTGACCGTGAAAATTTTGACTATGAGTTCTTTAACTCTAACTCTTATACCTTATTTATATATATATATATATATATATATATATATATATTTTGGTGGTATTATTCCTTAGTTCTATTAGGCTTTCTAATCTGCCCATGTAATGAGCCTTTAATCGATGACTCCCAAACCAAACGGTCTTAGGATACCGGGTGACAAAATACCCCAAGGACTTAAGACTAGAGCAAACAAGGCCACAAATCTAAGAATTTTCTTATATGAACCACTTTTAGGCGTGAATACTTATACTTTATTAGGCACAAATACCCAGCTTAATCAGAGGTTTTTTTTTATATTTTTTTCTCAAACTTATCTAATCATCTTTCGCATAAATACCAAGGCTTACTTAGGCCAAAGCACCTAGCTAATCAATAATTAGATTTGTTCATCTTTCATAGATATATTTTTTTTCTTTTTTCTGTTTTATAAGGCATAAGAATCTTCGTTTTTTGAACCCTAAGTGTGTAAGTGTATGAAGTGTGCATATTTTATTAAGGTAAAGATCAAGACTAAATTACTTTGACAAATTATCTTCCTAACTCTAAAAATCAAACAAATAATCTTATTTTGACCAAGTTCAAGAAATACTATTTTTGATTTTCCTATTCCTTAAAATTGACTTAATTTCTTACAAAAAATATGTCAAAATATTGTTTCTATTTTCAAAAAGTTTTTAAAAGTAAAGAAAATGTTAAATTTTTTTTAATAAAAAGAAAAACCTAAGTTATATTAGAACCCTCCCCCACACCTATCTCATGCATTGTCCTTAATGTATGAATTAACGTATAGATGCATGAAAAAGATGCATGAAAAAGAAGAAAGGGAAGGAAAATGTTACCTTAAGGTGGTGGTTCTGATGGTGGTCTGATTGGTCCACGAAATATGGCCCAATCGACTTTTCGTGGAGTTCGGAGGAACCCACTAGAAATTTCTCTAATATAACCCACTAAAATGATATATACATGAATGATTTTTATTAAATATTTTACCCCATCTAATTTTCAAATTCCATAATTAATTTCAGAGTCAATTTTGTCAACCGTCTTGTCCCAAAATGGAGTGTGAAAAGATAGAATGATTGATTTGGACTCAGGAAGTACGGGAACTAATACTGACTCAGAAAAGTGAATTAAGTCAAGTAAAGGTTCAGGAGTCGAGATTGGTTTAGGAAGTGGGTCCAAATCAAGAAGTTGAAACTCAAGTCCACATTCATTTTCTAATAATGGAATGTGACTTGATATTGGTGATTCAAGTTCAAGAATGATAGGTGTGGGAATCAAAACTGACTCTAAAATATTACTCAAGTTGGGTAACAAAACAGGAGTCAATATTTATTCGGGAATTTAAACTGCATCACAGATTTGAGAATCTAGGTCACATTTCTCATTGAGTTCAATTTCATAAAAATGAGAACTTGTCAATTTATCAATGGGACTTTCAAAATTATAAAATTGGTCAAGTTCAATATGATGATCATCAAAGATGGGCGATTCAATTTCATTATGAATTGGCACAGGATCCAATGTTGACTCGGGAAAAAGATTGAAATTAGGTGAAGACACCGGAGTCATAATTGAATCAGGAAGTAAAATTGAATCACTAAGTTGAGATTCATGATCATATTCATTTTCAAGTTCAATTTCAGGAAAGGGATAACTTGCCAAACTATCAATGTCACTTTCAAAATTTGGAGTTTGGGCAAGTTCAGATGATTGTGCTGAAATAGAACCTTGTTTTCCAAAACAACATGACTCTTCAGCTCTAACAGAATGGTTAGTGACATCAGAACTGGTCAAACGGTGAGAACGTAGAGTTTGGACCATCATATCTATGTCATGATTACGAGCGTTTTGAGCCTGAGTCATGGCTTCAAGCATCTTTTCATAGTTGATTGGTTCATCGTTTTGTTGCGATTGATCTTGAAAAGATGAAGTGTTATTTTGGAATTGGTGGTGAATTTGTGAGTCCATCAGATTTTGTGATTGTTGTTTGGACTCACGCATACTCATTTCCAAAATTGATGGTTTTCTATTTTGGACTAGTGGAACTGAGTATGAATCTTGAAAATATTATGGACAAGGTGGATAAGGAGGACAAGTTAGTTGAAAATTGGACTCAGGGGAAGTGAATCCCCATTGACTCTATGAAGAGTTGAAATTATTCTGAAAATTATGGTCAATAAGATTGAGGGCATGGGTTATATTGATTTGGATAAGACCAATCCGGCACACTAGGTTAGTCAAAGTTATGATATGCCGGGTTGGTAATATCCGGAAAAGTGGTTGGTGTGTAATATGGATTACCATTAAAATTGAAAAAATTGCTATTATAAGCCATATCACACAATAAAACACAAACAAAGAAAAAACAAACAAGTAAGTAAACAAAAAAAAGAAATTTTTTAACCTAAGTTAGGGTAGACCTTTGACCTAGACGACTCCTAACTGGTTAGACTGTCCATGGGAGGTATAATGCAGACTTTGACAACAAGCTAATCAGCCAGGTCAGGGTAAGATTGGTGGGAGGTTATCCGTCAAAGACGTTCCTTAATTAAGTAACCGCTAACCTTCGGGCTTTCGGCCCTTAATCCCCTTCCTAGACACTGATTTGGCAGTCAAATTTCAACACCTTTTCCTTTAAGATAATCTCCTAATTGAGTCCGAGATGTCCCTAGGGCCAACGTCTACTCATTTTTAGTTAGGCTTGGGTTATTGAGTGAGGAAATTATTTGTGGGCTAAGAGAGGGTAATGACTTCCCCACCTTATCTTGTTTATAGGACAAGCCCTTAAGTCAATTTAGTGCAGTGCACAAGTATATAGAAAAAAGTAACATTCAAGCAATATTTCATACAAGAATAAACCTTATATTAAAATACTATGCACACATACCTTGGCTCCAGCACTCTTCAACAGTAAATAAAAAATGAAATGATATAGATTGTTTAAGACGGGAAAGGGGGCGTACTTATTATGTGTATAGAATGTGATTGATGTACCCTTTCTTGTCTCCGCTATAGCCTAGGGCTATACCGAGTCGGATCTCAGGGAGAGCTAGTGTAGAAACGTTACGATACACGTGAGAAGATAAAACGAGAACTCTTCTTTGTTTTTAAAAGAATAAAGAATCAAAAGAAAAACAAATAAAAGAAGATGGATATGTTCATGGTGGAAGTGGAAAAGAAATCAAGAAGTGATGTGGATGTTGAACTAACAACTAAAAAGAAAGTAAAATCAAGAAAACTTTGAATGCAAGAAATCCATGACTAGCTAACCTTAACTACCTTGCTAAACTAACTAAACTCCGTGATAGTGATGCGTGCCTCATGTTGATTCATCGGCATGTATGTGTCTTGCTTGTGGTCTAATTACCTTCTCACATGGATGATGGGGAAACATTCTTGGACTTGTCTTATAGCCTCCATAGATGGTCATAGGCCTACAAGATAGACTTTCACTAATGGAATCACAAGAGATACACTCAAGGGATGCAAATGAAGAACATACAACTTTCACTAATGGAAGTAGTGAAGTTGTACATCAATTAGCATATTGGTGCTCCATCTCCATGTTCCATCAAGGCACTAGTTCAAAGACTAGGCTCTACATGAGGCACACATGAATCATATGGAGAATTACAACAAGATTCTTGCCAAGAAATGAAAAGAAACCCATCGGAGAAGAGAAAACCATACAAATTGCAAGATGAAGTAAGGCAATCACCCATGAGTTAGAAGTTAGCAAGGTAGTAGTTAGCTAGTTCATGGAGAAAGAATTAGCTACTACAAGCCATTACAAAAAGAAAACAAAGCATGAATAAATTGCTAGAAATTAACAAAGCAAGTAAAGTGAAAGAAAACAAACTAGAATCAAGCTCAAGTAGAGGATGGAGAATGGATCAATCCTTGTTGCTTCAAGTGTCACTCTTGATTACACAAGCTCTCTCTCTCACAATCACTCTCTTTTACAATGAAATCTAGGGAGGAAGAAGATCATAGAGAGAACTAAAAACCCTAGAAAAAACTAACAAAATTACAAAACTATGAACTAATCTCCCTCTCTTCTCTGATCAGTTTCAGCTCGCAGGTCTTCATAGGGTATTTATAGGAGAACTGAGAAGCTTCTGGAGATAAGGTGGTTGCCACAAAATCCGGGGCTCAACGGCCATGATCTTGCCGCGGATTGCCGCGGGATCGCCGCGGATTCTGGGCCGTTGAGCCCAGATTTTCTGGTGAGATCTGGTCATTGGGTGGTTATCCACGTGGACCACTTGGATTCTGAGTTTGTTGTGCGGATCTCTCTAGATCTGGATTGAGATTTGGCTTTATCCTTAAGCTTGGATTAATCACTTAATTAGTGGTAATTAAGTGATTATTTGAAAATCTCTCTCTTAAATGTGTACCTGCAAATATGTAGAGAAGAGGATTAAAATTCATATATTTATTTGTAATATGCATGGGGATTATGATATAAAATATGCAATATTGGATACTAATCACACCCCCACACTTATTCTTTTGCTCGTCCCGAGCAAAAACAAAGAAAAGAAAATAAAATCCTAACTAACAATTTATTACACCACTTTCGCAGGTGACGCGATTGCACTGAGCATGTGCAACAAGCCGTTAAACCTCTAGGTTACCCTAGAGGAGGAGTGTTGTCTCCTGAGGGTTTTCAGCGGATTGCACCCACAAAATCCATAAAGAAAGAAGACAAATGTTAGTGTTTTGAAAACGCATTTTGAATAAGAGACATGTTTACGAACTATTTTCGCAAAAATATAAGTGATCCTAGGTCATAAGTCCACCTATAATCATTCTTCCTTAAACTCAGTCTCTATGCAAGATCTTGTTTTTAATTAAGGTAAGAATTCAAAATTGGATTGAATATTTTATCTTTCATAAAACCTAGATAATATGCACACCGTGTAAGTGAAGATTTCTGGGATTTCAACTCCAACCATCAAGCCATTTATTTATATATATTCTTTTTTTCTTTTTCTTCCCTTAGTTTTATTAGGCTTTCTAATTCACCCATGTAGCGAGCCTATAACCGATGACTCCCAGACCAGATGGTCTTAGGGCACCAGATGAGGAAACATCCCTCGGGTTTAAGGACTCGAGTGAAAAAGGCCACAAAACTAAAGGGGATTATTTTTTTATCACCGTTAGGCGTGAATGATCATGCTTCTTGAGGCACAATTATCCAGCTTAATAAGTGAGATCACTGTTAGGCGTGAGTCATCATGCTTCTTGAGGCACAATTTCCCAGCTTAATAAGTGATTTATATATATATTTTTTTTCTTTCTTTTTCTCTTTTTTTTTTTTTTTATATATATATATATGGCATTTTTGGTCTTTGTTTCCATCCCAAGAAATGTGTAAGTGTAAAGTGCATATTATCTAAGGCAAAAAAAATGCAAGATAAAAATATCTCCTCAATTTTACTTACTTAGCCTATAATCTCAAACAAGATCTATTACTTCAACTAGGTTTAAGATGTCATAATTAAGGCTTTCTTAATCTCTAAGATACATCTTAATTTTCTTAAAAATAGAGCAAAACTTTGTTTCTTATTTCAAAAAGTTTTTATTTTTGTTTATTTTTTTATTTATATTTTTCTAAAAGAAAAGCAAAATCTAAAAAGAAAATGGAAAATCTAGAAAAAAGATAAAATCTAAAAATAGAAAAAAGATAAAATCTAAAAATAAAAGACCTAAAAAGAAAAATAAAAGTCCTAAAAAATAAAAATCCTAAAAAATAAAAATCCTATAAAGAAAAGAAAATCCTATGTTAGTAAACCCTCCCCCACACTTATTTCATGCATTGTCCTCAATGCATTATGGTAAATGTATGCATGAAACAGGTAAGAGGTAGGAAAAATTATTTACAAGGAATATACAAATGTAACTCTCACCTGGGTTTTTGGTCGCTTCCCTCTGGCCCGTTTCCCATCGTTCCAATGTGTTCTCTTTCTTGAACTCCATTGGGAAACGGTCTGAATTGTTCTTACCCTAGGTGATTCCAGTTTCAATTTGTTGTTATTTTCATTCATACTCTTTCCACCACATCGTTCACAAACAAAATCCTTCTCATCACTTTCACTTAAAATCTCATCACTTCCAGTGTTTAGAAATTTTAGCTCTTCTCCATATAATTCTTCAAAACTCACATTAACATCCGGAAGTGGACAATTAACTAATTTACCCCGAGTTGACTCATCTAAGCACATGATCTCATCAGCAAACAAGTCTTCAAATGATATATCAATTGGAGGTTCAAATACAGTCTCAGTTGGCTCATTGAAAGTGAAGACATCCAAATCAACTTTCCCCGTTTGAAAGGGTACTCGGATAAGAGAATCACAAGATTGTGACTCATCTTTTGGATCTTCACCTTCCTCCTCACAATTGTTACTAATGAAATTAACCTCAAATGTTTGATCTTTTGTTTTGTGAGGCTGTGTGTGGAAGACATTGTGTTCATGTGTCATGTTACCAAAAGTCAACCTCATTGATCCATTCCGGCAATTAATGATTGCATTTGCAGTAGCCAGGAATGGTCGACCCAGAATGACAGGAATTTGTGCCCTTTGATTGGAATTTGACACTGGTTTTGTTTCAAGGACGACAAAGTCAACAGGATAAAAGAATTCTCCAACTTTGACAAGGACATCTTGAATTACCCCCTTGGGTTTAGTAACAGAGCGGTCAGCCAATTGGATGGTCATTTGGGTTGGGTGGAGATCACCTAACCCCAATTGTTGGTACACAGAGAAAGGCAGGAGATTGATACTGGCCCCCAAATCAAGAAGTGCCCTATTGATGGTAGTCTGTCCTATGATGCATGAAATGGTGGGGCTCCCTGGGTCTTTATACTTAACAGGAATTGGACCAGTGAGCAGCTCATTGATGGATGATGCAAGGAAGACTTTTTTAGGGACTTGGGTCTTCCTCTTCTTGGTGCACATTTCCTTCAAAAATTTGGCATATGATGGCACTTGTTGAATGGCATCAAGAAGAGGGACATTGATTTTGACCTTATTGAATGTTTCTTTTATTTTCTCCATGTGAGCATTTGACTTGTTATTTAGAAGCCTATTTGGATATGGTACTCTAGGCTTATAAGGTTGCTCATCTACCTTTTCTTTCCCTTTGGCTTGAGATGTGGATGGCTCTGCACTAGAGGATGGGTTGTCAAAAGTTGGTGACATTGGGACATGAGGAGTTTGCTTTGGTACTGGATGAGATTGTGGACTAGAAACCTTATTGTCAACTTGTTTACCAGATCTCAGGGTATGAATGGCATGACAGTGACTGGGTCCTGAATTTTCAACTTTGGGATTTAGCAATGGCTGGCTTAAGAACAGTCCTTTTTGATTCTCAGCCAATTGCTTGATCTGGACCTTCATTTCATTCAACTCCTGTTGCTGGTTCTTTGTTAAGGTTTCTATCATTTGTTTCAACTCAGATATTTCAGAATTATTTTGGGGTGGATGTTGAGGATATGGAGATTGGAACTGTGATTGGTAATATGGTGGTTGGTCCTGATAAGACTGATATGACTGTGGTGGACTTTGAGATGGATGAAAATACAGTGAATTCTGATCGAAACTGGATGGATGAAACTGAGCATTGTTTGGATATGGAAGTGGTGGCATATGATGCTCAGGACCAGACTGACTCCATGGAAAATTTGGATGGTTCTGCCATCCTGAATTGTAAGTATTAGAGTATGGGGGTCTGGTAAAAGTTGCATTCATGTTCTCCTGAAATGGGGGCTGATACAATGGACACTCCTCAACAACATGGCTAAGGTCTTGACATTTGGTGCAACCTGGTCTAATCAAAGGCAATGGGTTGACCTGGTTGACCACAGAATTCCCTATTGACTCAAGCAACTCTATCCTCTTCATTAATTGTGTGATCTTGGTTTCTGAAGCTAGAGAGGATTCTTTGGATTGTGTACCAGTTCTGGAAGTGGTGGGAGTCAGTTTATCAGGGCATGACTCCCACTGAATGGTTTTCTCAGCTAGGGTTTCAAAGAGATCCCACCCCTGATGTTCATCTTTCTTCAGAAATTCCCCTTGGCACATGGATTCCAAAAGGGTTTTTGTTTGGTAATCTAATCCATCATAGATAATCTGGCATAGCCGCCATTTCTCTATGCCGTGATGGGGACACAGGG
This sequence comes from Agave tequilana, assembly GCA_038442645.1. Lineage (NCBI taxonomy): Eukaryota > Viridiplantae > Streptophyta > Magnoliopsida > Asparagales > Asparagaceae > Agave > Agave tequilana. The sequence goes on along the minus strand of JAVJIF010029654.1, from coordinate 163,717 downwards.
AAAGGAGGTCTTTGAAACGCTCAAGATATTTCCAGAAAGGTTCATTTTGTTCTTGCTTGAATTGCATTATGTTTTTTCTCATGAGGGCTGTTTTATGGATAGAATAGAATTTCCTAAGAAAGACCTTAACAAAATCATCCCATGAAGATATGGAACTGACAGGAAGACTATAAAGCCATTTCTTAGCTAAATCCTTAAGTGCAAACGGTATGAACCGTAACCTAACAGCATCCTCAGAAAGTTGGGATATTCTCATCATTTGGCATACCTCTTCAAACTCACGAATAAAGAGGTACGCATCCTCAGACTCTAAACCATGGAAGTGGGGAAGTGTACTAATGAATTGTGGTTTCAGCTCAAAGTTGTTTCCATTAGGCTCGGGGAGAAGAATGCATGAAGGAATGGAGGTGCGAATCGGATAGAATCGATCCTGAAGTGAGACGTTGTTGGTCATGATGAAGTGGTTGTGGAAGTGTAAGTGTAGAAAGAATTAGGATCACAAAACCACTATTGTATATACAATCACAAACAACGTGCACCGATCACACCAGCGAAAAAGAAAAAATAACAAACAACAAAAGAAAAAATCAATCCAAGCTTGTCTAGGGTTTCTGGTCCTAGGTGACTCCTAAATAGACTGTCCACGGGAGGTTTGGTGTGGACTCTGACTATAAGCAAATCAGCCAGGGAAGGGTAAAGTCGTTGGGAGGTTTTCCGTCCGAAGACGTTCCTTAATTAAGTAACCAACAACCTTCGGGCTTTCGGCCCTCAACCCCTTTCCTAGACACCGATTTTACAGAAGTCAATTTCCAACACTTTTCCCCTTTAGGATAATCTCCTAAGTGAGTCCGGATGTCCCTAGGGCCAACGTCTATCAAATTTTATTGACAAGCTTAGGATTGTGAGTACGTGGGGAAAATGATTTCCGGGCTAAGGAAAGGGTAATGACCTCCCCCACCTTATGTTATTTACAGGAATTGCCCTTAGAATTAATTGTGCAAGTGTACGATATAGAAACAAACAAGGTTCACTCCAAGTAAGAAAAATCAAACAAAGAGTGAGTCTTAGTCTATATGCAATGAATCACGTACCTTGTCCCACGCACTCTTCAACAGTAAATTTAAAGTAATTGAAAGACACGTGCCTATAATGCAAGATGTCTAACAATTTTTAGCAATTATCAACCAATTTCTTACTGTTGAATTAATTAACAGGAATACAGTGAAGTATACAGGAAATGAAGTATATATGCAGCAGTATCTTGCAGAGCAGAAGCCCCTGCAAAAATTTGGTAAGTAGTGAACTCTAAAGTGCCGCGTTCCCACGGCAATTCTTGTGGATCCGCGGCACAATAGAGGGATCCTGGGCTCTGCTTTCTTGAGCAGAGGCCCAGGTCCACTTATATGATTCTGCTGTGCAAATATTTCTGAATCTTCAACCTGTACCTGCAACAGAGAAGATATATCGTTTAGTTTCTCACTTTTAAAAATACCGTCGCTCTCCCCGGCAACGGCGCCAAAAATTGATTAGACTGAAAAAGGGTGTGATACTTATTATGTGTATAGAATGTGATTGATGTACCCTTTCTTGTCTCCGCTATAGCCTAGGGCTATACCGAGTCGGATCTCAGGGAGAGCTAGTGTAGAAACGTTACGATACACGTGAGAAGATAAAACGAGAACTCTTCTTTGTTTTTAAAAGAATAAAGAATCAAAAGAAAAACAAATAAAAGAAGATGGATATGTTCATGGTGGAAGTGGAAAAGAAATCAAGAAGTGATGTGGATGTTGAACTAACAACTAAAAAGAAAGTAAAATCAAGAAAACTTTGAATGCAAGAAATCCATGACTAGCTAACCTTAACTACCTTGCTAAACTAACTAAACTCCGTGATAGTGATGCGTGCCTCATGTTGATTCATCGGCATGTATGTGTCTTGCTTGTGGTCTAATTACCTTCTCACATGGATGATGGGGAAACATTCTTGGACTTGTCTTATAGCCTCCATAGATGGTCATAGGCCTACAAGATAGACTTTCACTAATGGAATCACAAGAGATACACTCAAGGGATGCAAATGAAGAACATACAACTTTCACTAATGGAAGTAGTGAAGTTGTACATCAATTAGCATATTGGTGCTCCATCTCCATGTTCCATCAAGGCACTAGTTCAAAGACTAGGCTCTACATGAGGCACACATGAATCATATGGAGAATTACAACAAGATTCTTGCCAAGAAATGAAAAGAAACCCATCGGAGAAGAGAAAACCATACAAATTGCAAGATGAAGTAAGGCAATCACCCATGAGTTAGAAGTTAGCAAGGTAGTAGTTAGCTAGTTCATGGAGAAAGAATTAGCTACTACAAGCCATTACAAAAAGAAAACAAAGCATGAATAAATTGCTAGAAATTAACAAAGCAAGTAAAGTGAAAGAAAACAAACTAGAATCAAGCTCAAGTAGAGGATGGAGAATGGATCAATCCTTGTTGCTTCAAGTGTCACTCTTGATTACACAAGCTCTCTCTCTCACAATCACTCTCTTTTACAATGAAATCTAGGGAGGAAGAAGATCATAGAGAGAACTAAAAACCCTAGAAAAAACTAACAAAATTACAAAACTATGAACTAATCTCCCTCTCTTCTCTGATCAGTTTCAGCTCGCAGGTCTTCATAGGGTATTTATAGGAGAACTGAGAAGCTTCTGGAGATAAGGTGGTTGCCACAAAATCCGGGGCTCAACGGCCATGATCTTGCCGCGGATTGCCGCGGGATCGCCGCGGATTCTGGGCCATTGAGCCCAGATTTTCTGGTGAGATCTGGTCATTGGGTGGTTATCCACGTGGACCACTTGGATTCTGAGTTTGTTGTGCGGATCTCTCTAGATCTGGATTGAGATTTGGCTTTATCCTTAAGCTTGGATTAATCACTTAATTAGTGGTAATTAAGTGATTATTTGAAAATCTCTCTCTTAAATGTGTACCTGCAAATATGTAGAGAAGAGGATTAAAATTCATATATTTATTTGTAATATGCATGGGGATTATGATATAAAATATGCAATATTGGATACTAATCAGACACGTGCCTAAATGTAAAGTCTAAATCATTTTTAGCATTTATAATCAACTTTTTACTGTTGTGTTAAAAATGTATATATAATGAGTCAAACAAGGAGATAAATGCTACAGAAATTCAGATTTTCAATTCAGCCAACCTGCAAAATACAGTTTAGTAGTTCACTCAGATTTGCCACTGGAATGTAGGAAATCTAAGGGCTTCTTGGCTCTGCTTTCTTGAGCAGAGTCCAAGGCCACTTATGTGTCCACTGCAGCAAGAATTCCTTGTTGTTAAATCTGTACAAAAAATAAAGAAGAAAGTTAACCAAAAAATGTAAACTTTTAAAGAGAGTAACTTACCGTCCCTCCCCGGCAACGGCGCCAAAATTTGATTGAGGTCGGAACCTGCACACAAGAATACAGAATTTCTGAAATTTTAAAACAGTAGTGCAAGGTGCTCAATTCTACCGTAATAGCAAGTGGCTATGCGGGTCGTGATCTACAAGGAGGGACTAGCGATAGAAGCTTTTTAGTAAGTTCTCTTTTAAACTACAATTAATGGTTAAAATTCTTCTTTTAGTTCTTAAAAAGAAAAGTGAAAAAAAGGAGTTAAAGTCAAGTTAGGGAGAAAGTGGTAGAATGAGAAGATGGAGAAAATAGAAGTGATATGTACAAAGAAAATTAAAGAGTGAAAGAGATTTGGGTGATTATGGTGTTGGTAATTTACACTAAAATTAAAAGAAAAAACCTAAAAGAAAAACTTACCTCCTTTGATTGATGACTTACCTAGAACTCTTGCATGTTTTACCTTACTTTGGAGACGAACAACGCATAACCTATAAGATCGAGCTCAGTTCCCATTCGCATTACATCATCAAGATGAACAAGAATGAAATGATACGAAATCTTGAGGAGGAGAACATCATCATGAAATATCGGTGGCACTCACACAAACATGGTATACTAATGCTTCTAGATTCACTTGGATGCTCATCATAATCAAAAGAGGAAAAGTAGAAAGAAGAAGAAGAAAACAAAAGTAAAGATGAACATAAAAAAAGTTACCTTTTATTGCTTGAAGAAACGATGGAAGAAAGGAGGAGGGTACATCGGTGTCACTCTCAACATAAGCCTCTCTCTCTTACTTACATGAATCTCAATCTAACCTAAGCTTACAAAGAAATTAAAATTACATAAAAAAGAAAACAAAAACCTATACTACAAAGAATGAAGAACTGGCCTAAAATCTATCTCTCTGCTTGATCGTCCCTTGCCTTTGAGATTGTAGGTATTTATAGAAGAAAAGCAGAGGTTAGAGAAGTATGAAGATAGGGAAAGCTAGCTGTAAGGTCCCTAGTTAGAAATACTGTATTTTCATTTTCCTAAAGTATTTATTTTATTTACTGATTATTTTTGTTTAATTAACTTAATTTATTATTATTATTATTACTTATTTTAGTAACAGTTGTTATTAATATTGATGATTGCCATTATTAGTGTTGCTATTATTATTATTATTATTATTATTATTAGTATGGCCATGTAATGTTATTGGCATCATTATTATTATTTTGGTTAAGTAATGTTGTTGTTGATATTGGATTATTATTTTGTAGTGGTGTTTATAATATTTCTTTTCCCTTGATTTTTGATTTTTATTCATGCCTTCCCCTTGATCCTATACCCATTACTCTTTTATCCCAAACCTATTTACCTGTTTGGATCCAACCCGTATCCTTCATCTATAATCCATACGCATTATCTATCAACCCAACCCAATAAGTCTATATCCATATCCATTATTCTAATACCAAACCCATTAACCCGCAACCCACCATATATGGTCTATAATCTAACCCTATATAAACCTATTCACTAATTATTAACCTAATCCCCATCTTCTTCTCCACATGGCCGTCATCACCATGATCCCCTCCCCATCCTCTCTCCATCTCTGGACCAGCGCAGCAGCCCACCAGCGCCCACGGTCGGATCTCCTCCATGGCATGCCACCATCACAAGGCCGAGCCACCTTCCCAGCCTTCCGTCGGAGCCCCCAGCAGCACAGCAGTCTTCCGAGCGCACACACCCCATGCCTTCGCCCCTTGCGGCATCCACACCAGCCGGATCCCCCTCTGCACTCTCCTGTGCCAACTCCCCCACGGCAGTGCCATGGCCTGGCCGCCCCCTCCCTTCAGCAGCACTCGGGCTGGATCTATATGCCCAGCAGCACCATTGGCGCCTCCTTCCCATGGCAGGCCGCCAGCAGCAGCCCCTGGCAGCACAGAGCATCCGTGGTCTGCTGCCTCCCCGTGTGCACGCCTCCCTTGATGCCCCGCCGAGCTTCGTCGTGTGTAAACCTCCCCCATCAAACCCAGGCCGCCCTCCCTCTTGCAGACCGGCAACGGCAGCAGCTCCTATAGCCCAGTGCGCAGATCCAGCCGACTTCCTCCCTCCTGTGCGCAGCCCAGCCGGATCCCCTCTCCATTGCAAATCCAGTAGCAAGGACAGCCACCGGCAGCCCCTATATGAGTGTACTCTCCCTCCCTCTTTCTATTTCTCTCGTTATAATGTACATTCGATTAAGTTCTATTTTAATGTGTATATAAACGTAATGTAGAACCTATATGTTTGGGTGAAGTGTGCATGAGAGAAGCAGCGAGTGCATTTGATAGATTGGGGACGTGTGATGGTGCATTTCAGTATCAGGTTGCAGGACTGTTAGTCGACTTGCCCACTTTATTAGTCGACTAATAGCCCTATTAGTCGACTACCCCTTACCTTATAGTCGACTAGGCTTCCTTTTAGATCAGTGTTGGACTTTCTGTTTGTCGACTGTAATTAACCTTAGTCGACTACCCATTTCCTATAGTCGACTAATAGTCTCCCTAGTCGACTTGCTCTTTTGTTGTAGTCGACTAATAGCACAATCAGCCGACTTATAATATCCTTAGTCGACTAGTTGGGTGTCCTGGAAGCTGTGTAGTCTTTGTGCTGATCATTACTTAATGTTAGTCGACTTGTCTTCCTAGATAGTCGACTTGCCCCTTGTAGAGTTGACTTATTACACTTGTTAGTCGACTAACCCTTCCCTAGTCGACTTGCTCATCTCCCCTAGTCGACTAACCTTAGACTGACTGCTGTGTTTAGCTTCCTTATGGATTGTGGACTTTGCCCTCGAGTTATGTGTTGGCTATAGATGGAAGAATATGATTTCGGGAAATAGATATTGGTTGGATTGACTCGACTTGATAGTTCTTAGACATGCATCTGTTATGTTGCCAAGTGTTGGAATCTTACGATTGACTTTGATAGAAGTGGGAACTCGTGAGGACTTGGGAATCAGAGTAGATTGATAGAGTGAGAGGGCTGAACACAGGTTATTGATATATGTTGGAACAGCAGTTTATTGTATCAGATTACTCGATGTAAATTGATACTTGATGATCATGTAACTATTGGAATTATGAGTTGGTTGTAATGACTTTGGATTGTTAGATGCTAGAGTTCTTAGAGGTACCAACTGATTAGTATGGATGAGTTGTTAGTATTGACTTATAAGTGAACTATTCTATATTGCAGTTCTTTGAGGATGCTTCGTATTTAGATATGATTGTGGTGTGTGTTGACTTGTTGATCTCGAGGACATGCCATGTGTCTCATGTTTAGCTATTGATTACTTCAGTTATTAGAGATGAGTTATTGTGTTAGTGATCTATTCGATATCTGTGATCTTGTATTTCAGAGTTATCAGATAGCAGTTATTACCTTATCAGTTGGTGAGATCATTTGTTGGTGATCATATGACGTGTTCAGAACTTATAGTAGTTGTCAGTTATCTGTACCAGTTACTAGTTGTTTGTGACACTATTGTGTTAGTGGCTATATCTCTAGTATTCTATTTTAGATGTCGGATATTAGTTGTCAGCTACTCAGTTGTCAGATATCACAGTTGTCAGATATCATAGTTGTCAGATATCACAGTTGTCAGATATCACAGTTGTCAGATATCAGTTATCAGTTGTCAGATTATTAGTTAGTATTGACATCAGCAGTTGTTGGAGATATCAGTTACTATTACATAATAACTCATTGATTGCTTATTAATAAAAGACACCATAACCCGGGGAACAGGGTAACTGCCTGATGATGCATGTCGTGTATTTTGGAAGGACTTCTTATGGTACCGAGTTGTGGGTTCCAACCATGAAGAACCAAGGTAGTACTGGCTACCTATTTAGTTGTCAATTGTCAGGGCTATGCCCGGATTACGGCGCCACACTAGTTGTCTTTTCGTGTGGGGCTGTGGTCTTCAATTGTCAGAGCCTTGCGGCTTGTCCTGGTTCAGTGCCAGGGGTGTTAGACCGTGGTACCGGGCATGCACGGTACTCTTTCAAAACACATGCACTACATTGGCAGGCAGTTACAATAACGATAACTTTGTTTGATATGTGGGAAAACGGCTGTGATATGGGACACAACTAAGTACTACATTAGTTAGGTTAATAACAACCAGCCAGACTAGTGACATATGCTAGGTTACACCTTCAGATATCAGCTATTAGTTTACAGTTGTGATAGTTGCCTTTTATCTTTATACCTATTGTTATGCAGTTATACTTCAGTTCAGCAGTTTATCAGTTATCTTATATCTGCAGTTGTTCTTGTTATTACGTTATGCACATTGTTTATATGCACGAGCTTTCCCTTTACACACACACTCACCAGGTCGCTTTCTGACGACCCTGGATTTGCACGTCCAGATATTGGACGCTTTGTTTCTATTGTGCAGGTGTACGATGAGACTGTACGCTTCGCAAAGAGCTGGAGCTTCTCCCTATTCTATTCTGGTACTCTTATCTTTCTAGCCTTCGTATTATTTCCTGATTCTCATTATATCAGTTCAGTTATTATTCCAGTCTTCATTTATATGATATCATGCGTGGATGCTTATATGTGATATTGCAGTATTCATGATTCATTACAGTATTAGATTTATAGCTTGTTTCGGGTTACTTAAGGCTTAGCGCGTATACGTGAGGTATTTTCCTTGCGTATAAGCGTCGCCGACTCGTGTCGCGTCTCCGCTCCAGCGTATTTTGGGAAGCGAGGCATGACAGGGTTTTCTTGGTATCAAAGCCTAGGTTTTCGACTTACGATGTTGAATTTTCACTATTCTTTTCGCAAGAGAGACCTAGTTCTTACCGATAACTTGAAAACAAGCTATAGTTACACTACAATATACATATACTATCCATTATGATATTCAGTCTATTTGGAATTGGCCGTCCTTCCTTTGAAAATCCTTATCTTTGATCTTTTGATATCCTTGATTTTTACTCTTCCTTTAGAGTGATTTAGATTTCCATCTTAATTTTATCCTTCTTTTATATTCTATTTCTTCTGATTCTGTCTCTTGAGAGTTGTTACTCCTTGTTGAAGCCAGTAGCATACATCAGAGTAGCGCAGCGGAAGCGTGGTGGATTTATGATGTGCAGAGAAGTGATGTGAAGTTTGTTTGTCTTCTCCTTTGATTTTGAATTCTTTTTATCTTTCCCTGCCCTATTGAATTTCGGGGACGAAATTTTATAAGGTGGGTAGAGTGTAAGGTCCCTAGTTAGAAATACTATATTTTCATTTTCCTAAAGTATTTATTTTATTTACTGATTATTTTTGTTTAATCAACTTAATTTATTATTATTATTATTACTTATTTTAGTAACAGTTGTTATTAATATTGATGATTGCAATTATTAGTGTTGCTATTATTATTATTACTATTATTTATTATTATTAGTATGGCCATGTAATGTTATTGGCATTTTTATTATTATTTTGGTTAAGTAATGTTGTTGTTGATATTGGATTATTATTTTGTAGTGGTGTTTATAATATTTCTTTTCCCTTGTTTTTGATTTTTTATTCATGCCTTCCCCTTGATCCTATACCCATTACTCTTTTATCCCAAACCTATTTACCTGTTTGGATCCAACCCGTATCCTTCATCTATAATCCATACCCATTATCTATCAACCCAACCCAATAAGTCTATATCCATATCCATTATTCTAATATCAAACCCATTAACCCGCAACCCACCATATATGGTCATCATCTAACCCTATATAATCCTATTCACTAATTATTAACCTAATCCCCATCTTCTTCTCCACATGGCCGTCATCACCATGATCCCCTCCCCATCCTCTCTCCATCTCTGGACCAGCGCAGCAGCCCACCAGCGCCCACGACCGGATCTCCTCCACGGCATGCCACCATCACAAGGCCGAGCCACCTTCCCAGCCTTCCGTCAGAGCCCCCAGCAGCACAGCAGTCTTCCGAGCGCACATAGCCCAGGCCTTCGCCCCTTGCGGCATCCACACCAGCCGGATCCCCCTCTGCACTCTCCTGTGCCAACTCCCCCACGGCAGTGCCATGGCCTGGCCGCCCCCTCCCTTCAGCAGCACTCGGGCTGGATCTATATGCCCAGCAGCACCATTGGCGCCTCCTTCCCTTGGCAGGCCGCCAGCAGCAGCCCCTGGCAGCACAGAGCACCCGTGGTCTGCTGCCTCCCCGTGTGCACGCCTCCCTTGCTGCCCCACCGAGCTTCGTCGTATGTAAACCTCCCCCATCAAACCCAGGCCGCCCTCCCTCTTGCAGACCAGCAACGGCAGCAGCTCCTACAGCCCAGTGTGCAGATCCAGCCGAGTTCCTCCCTCCTGTGCGCAGCCCAGCCGAATCCCCTCTCCACTACAAATCCAGCAGCAAGGACAGCCACCGGCAGCCCCTATGTGAGTGTACTCTCCCTCCCTCTTTCTATTTCTTTCGTTATAATGTACATTCGATTAAGTTGTATTTTAATGTGTATATAAACATAATGTAGAACCTATATGTTTGGGTGAAGTGTGCATGAGAGAAGCAGCGAGTGCATTTGATAGATTGGGGACGTGTGATGGTGCATTTCAGTATCAGGTTGCAGGATTGTTAGTCGACTTGTCCACTTTATTAGTCGACTAATAGCCCTATTAGTCGACTACCCCTTACCCTATAGTCGACTAGACTTCCTTTTAGATCAGTGTTGGACTTTCTGTTTGTCGACTGTAATTAACCTTAGTCGACTGCCCATTTCCTATAGTCGACTAATAGTCTCCCTAGTCGACTTGCTCTTTTGTTGTAGTCGACTAATAGCACAATCAGCCAACTTATAATATCCTTAGTCGACTAGTTGGGTGTCCTGGAAGTTGTGTAGTCTCTGTGCTGATCATTACTTAATGTTAGTCGACTTGTCTTCCTAGATAGTCGACTTGCCCCTTGTAGAGTCGACTTATTACACTTGTTAGTCGACTAACCCTTCCCTAGTCGACTTGCTCATCTCCCCTAGTCGACTAACCTTAGGCTGACTGCTGTGTTTAGCTTCCTTATGGATTGTGGACTTTGCCCTCGAGTTATGTGTTGGCATAGATGGAAGAATATGATTTCGGGGAATAGATATTGGTTGGATTGACTCGATTTGATAGTTCTTAGACATGCATCTGTTATGTTGCCAAGTGTTGGGATCTTACAATTGACTTTGATAGAAGTGGGAACTCGTGAGGACTTGGGAATCAGAGTAGATTGATAGAGTGAGAGGGCTGAGCACAAGTTATTGATATATGTTGGAACAGCAGTTTATTGTATCATATTACTCGATGTGAATTGATACTTGATGATCATGTAACTATTGGAATTATGAGTTTGTTGTAATGACTTTGGATTATTAGATGCGAGAGTTCTTAGAGGGACCAACTGATTAGTATGGATGAGTTGTTAGTATTGACTTATAAGTGAACTATTCTATATTGCATCATGATTGTGGTGTGTGTTGACTTGTTGATCTCGAGGACATGCCATGTGTCTCATGTTTAGCTATTGATTACTTCAGTTATTAGAGATGAGTTATGGTGTTAGTGATCTATTCCTGTGATCTTGTATTTCAGAGTTATCAGATAGCAGTTATTACCTTATCAGTTGGTGAGATCATTTGTTGGTGATCATATGACGTGTTCAGAACTTATAGTAGTTGTCAGGTATCTGTACCAGTTACTAGTTGTTTGTGACACTATTGTGTTAATGGCTATGTCTCCAGTATTCTATTTCAGTTGTCGGATATTAGTTGTCAGCTACTCAGTTGTCAGATATCACAATTGTCAGATATCATAGTTGTAAGATATCACAGTTGTCAGATATCACAGTTGTCAGATATCAGTTATCAGTTGTCAGTTGTCAGATTATCAGCTAGTATTGACATCAGCAGTTGTTGGAGATATCAGTTACTATTGCATAATAACTCATTGATTGCTTATTAATAAAAGACACCATAACCCGGGGAACAGGGGTAACTGCCTGATGATGCATGTCGTGTATTTTGGAAGGACTTCTTATGGTACCGAGTTGTGGGTTCCAAGCATGGGGAACCAAGGTAGTACTGGCTACCTATTCAGTTGTCAGTTGTCAGGGCTATGCCCGGATTACGGCGCCACACTAGTTGTCTTTTCGTGTAGGGCTGTGGTCTTCAGTTGTCAGAGCCTTGCGGCTTGTCCTGGTTCAGTGCCAGGGGTGTTAGACCGTGGTACCGGGCATGCACGGTACTCTTCCAAAACACATGCACTACATTGGCAGGCAGTTACAATAACGATAACTTTGTTTGATATGTGGGAAAACGGCTGTGGTATGGGACACAGCTAAGTATTACATTAGTTAGGTTAATAACAACCAACCAGACTAGTGACATATGCTAGGTTACACCTTCAGATATCAGCTATTAGTTTACAGTTGTGATAGTTGCCTTTTATCTTTATACCTGTTGTTATGCAGTTATACTTCAGTTCAGCAGTTTATCAGTTATCTTATATCTGCAATTGTTCTTGTTATTACGTCATGCACATTGTTTATATGCACAAGCTTTCCCTTTACACACACACTCACCAGGTCGCTTTCTGACGACCCTGAATTTGCACGTCCAGATATTGGACGCTTTGTTTCTATTGTGCAGGTGTACGATGAGACTGTACGCTTCGCAAAGAGCTGAAGCTTCTCCCTATTCTATTATGGTACTCTTATCTTTCTAGCCTTCGTATTATTTTTCTGATTCTCATTATATCAGTTTATTATTATTCCAGTCTTCATTTATATGATATCATGCGTGGATGCTTATATGTGATATTGCAGTATTCATGATTCATTACAGTATTAGATTTATAGCTTGTTTCGGGTTATTTAAGGCTTAGCGCGTATACATGAGGTATTTTCCTTGCGTATAAGCGTCGCCGAGTCGTGTCGCGTCTCCGCTCCAGCGTATTTTGGGAAGCGGGGCGTGACACTAGCTATTTCTGAATTTGAATCCTCCCCTTATCTCCAAACTTGATTTGATATAGATATTCAGTTCTGATCAGTAATTTGTTGGCGTGTTGATTACTGAATATCACTTATCAAATGATAGAATTAGAAATAGTGATCAACATAATAGTTGTAGCCCTATAAGTCTGCTTTCTAGATTATCTTGAATCATCAGATTTGAGATTCGGTAGCGAACGTTATGATTCAAACACTAAAATATATCCAGTCAGAATCTGAGACAAACTTGCTTCATCTCATCCGTTGATCTTCTCTCTAACCATTTGTCCCTCTGCATTTGATATTATCCTTTGTTGATCTTTAGCTAACCAAAATAGATTTATAAAAATCTATAGTTTATCGGTTTCCATTTGGTGTTATCTTTCTGATTTGCTCTGATCTTCAGCTGAACATTTATCCCAATCCTTGATTTGTTCTAACTAGATCCGGGATCATCCTCAGCTAACCAAATAGATCCAGTTAAATCTGATTTTAACTGGTATTTATTTAGTTTAATCCTCTTTCTCTTCAATATTATTTTTTGCAAAATAGATATTTAAAACAAGGAAATTAGCAGATTTATTACACGATAAATGTAGGAGTGTAATGAAAAGAATACAAAATATATGTACGATCACTCTATCAGTGAGCTAACTTACAGCTTCGTCTGAAGTGCTCAGTTAACTCCACAGAGAGTTAGCTTCGCTCGAAGCCACACGTAACCACACAGAAGAATGGTCGGTAGCTTCGCCACAGATGTTTATCCAGCTCCACTGAAGAGCTTTCTTCTGACTTCGCCAGATGCTCCTTCCAGCTCCGCTGTGAGCTCGATGCGGCAGCTCCGCTGCAGGTCTTTTATGGTCACCTTTGACCAATTAAATCTCCAGATGAGATCAAATCTATTCAAGATCAAATCTAATCGAGATCAAATCTGAGATCAAATTTGACAGTTGTTTACCATAATCTCTTGACTCTCCTAAAACAAGTAAGAAGATTAAGAGAGATCTTTCAGTTATTTAGAAAGAATCAAAATAGATCAGGAGATCGACGCTACCTGCTATTCCTAGCTTCAGAAAAGCTGATTCTAGCCTCGCGGCAAGGCTACTTTCCAGATTAAAACAGATTGACTTAATCTATTTTCAGACTTCCAAGGGACGATTGTACCCCTGCTCTCCCTATAAATAGCCCACAAGAGGCATACGAAGACAGACACAGAGAGAGGCTGAAAAACAGAGAGAAACGGCTAAACAAAGACCTATTCTCTTGCTTCTAAGAATTCAGAGAACTGATTCTCTAATCAGGGTGCTAATATCCTAAGATCTTCCTCCCTCTCAAAGAATCTCCAGAACCAGGTGAGAAGGAATTCCCAAGTAGAGGCAGTTTGAGAAGTAATAAGAGGGTTCTACCAACCTTATGTTCTCTGATTCCCCGAATCAGGCGATAAGAGAATCCCATCGATCGCATCGTCAAAGGGACAAAGTGGTCACGCGCTGACCAGACTCCTACGGGCATACTTCTCCAGAATCTCAAAGGAGATCCACTTGTAATCATTTTATTGTAAAAGAATTACTTATAATTTAGCTCATCGACCCCTTTTTGTAACAAAACAGGAGTCAATATTTATTCGGGAATTTAAACTGCATCACAGATTTGAGAATCTAGGTCACATTTCTCATTGAGTTCAATTTCATAAAAATGAGAACTTGTCAATTTATCAATGGGACTTTCAAAATTATAAAATTGATCAAGTTCAATATGATGATCATCAAAGATGGGCGATTCAATTTCATTATGAATTGGCACAGGATCTAATGTTGACTCGGGAAAAAGATTGAAATCAGGTGAAGACACCGGAGTCATAATTGAATCAGGAAGTAAAATTGAATCACTAAGTTGAGGTTCATGATCATATTCATTTTCAAGTTCAATTTCAGGAAAAGGATAACTTGCCAAACTATCAATGTCACTTTCAAAATTTGGAGTTTGGACAAGTTCAGATGATTGTGCTGAAATAGAACCTTGTTTTCCAAAACAACATGACTCTTCGGCTCTAACAGAATGGTTAGTGATATCAGAACTGGTCAAACGGTGAGAACGTAGAGTTTGGACCATCATATCTATGTCATGATTACGAGCGTTTTGAGCCTGAGTCATGGCTTCAAGCATCTTTTCATAGTTGATTGGTTCATCATTTTGTTGCGATTGATCTTGAAAAGATGAAGTGTTGTTTTGAAATTGGTGGTGAAATTGTGAGTCCATCAGATTTTGTGATTGTTGTTTGGACTCACACATACTCATTTCCAAAATTGATGGTTTTCTATTTTGGACTAGTGGAACTGAGTATGAATCTTGAAAATATTATGGACAAGGTGGATAAGGAGGACAAGTTAGTTGAAAATTGGACTCGGGGGAAGTGAATCCCTATTGACTCTATGAAGAGTTGAAATTATTCTGAAAATTATAGTCATAAGATTGAGGGCATGGGTTATAATGATTTGGATAAGACCAATCCGGCACACTAGGTTAGTCAAAGTTATGATATGCCGGGTTGGTAATATCCGGAAAAGTGGTTGGTGTGTAATAAAGATTACCATTAAAATAGAAAAAATTGTTATTATAAGCCATATCACACAATAAAACACAAACAAAGAAAAAAACAAACAAATAAGTAAACAAAAAAAAGAAAAATTTTAACCTAAGTTAGGGTAGACCTTTGACCTAGACGACTCCTAACTGGTTAGACTGTCCATGGGAGGTATAATGCAGACTTTGACCACAAGCTAATCAGCCAGGTCAGGGCAAGATTGGTGGGAGGTTATCCGTCAAAGACGTTCCTTTATTAAGTAACCGCCAACCTTCAGGCTTTCGGCCCTTAATCCCCTTCCTAGACACTGATTTGGCAGTCAAATTTCAACACCTTTTCCTTTAGGATAATCTCCTAATTGAGTTCGAGATGTCCCTAGGGCCAACGTCTACTCATTTTTAGTTAGGCTTGGGTTAGTGAGTGAGGAAATTATTTGTGGGCTAAGGGAGGGTAATGACTTCCCAACCTTATCTTGTTTATAGGACAAGCTCTTAAGTCAATTTAGTACAGTGCACAAGTATATAGAAAAAAGTAACATTCAAGCAATATTTCATACAAGAATAAACCTTATATTAAATACTATGCACACATACCTTGGCTCCAGCACTCTTCAACAGTAAATAAAAAATGAAATGAAATAGACACGTGCCTAAATGTAAAGTCTAAATCATTTTTAGCATTTATAATCAACTTTTTATTGTTGTGTTAAAAATGTATATACAATGAGTCAAACAAGGAGATAAATGCTACAGAAATTCAGATTTTCAATTCAGCCAACCTGCAAAAATACAGTTTAGTAGTTCACTCAGTTTTGCCACTGGAATGTAGCAAATCTAAGGGCTTCTTGGCTCTGCTTTCTTGAGCAGAGTCCAAGGCCACTTATGTGTCCACTGTAGCAAGAATTCCTTGTTGTTAAATCTGTATAAAAAATAAAGAAGAAAGTTAACCAAAAAATGTAAACTTTTAAAGAGAGTAACTTACCGTCCCTCCCCGGCAACGGCGCCAAAATTTGATTGAGGTCGGAACCTGCACACAAGAATACAGAATTTCAGAACTTTTAAAACAGTAGTGCCAGGTGCTCAATTCTACCGTAATAGCAAGTGGCTATTGTTGGCCCGGAGGCTTTCCTCTCTAGTTTTGATAATGATTAACTCATGTAGTTATGTTTACTAATAATCTTGTGATTTTAGTTTCAGACCTTATAACAAGATATTAGTTGGTGATTGCTTTAAAAAGAGGTGTTTGGAAGCTTTCACATGGTGATTCCAGTGACCGAGCATCAAGATCATACCTTTGCACTCGGTGGATCACGTTTTGGATCGGGTCTACTTGAAGATGAAGATCGTCAAGAAGACTTAGGTATCCATAGTTTTAGTTTAGTGTGTTTAGATCCATTTGTATAGCTTAGTATAGTTGATATGCTCAAGTGCACAATACACACACGTTTTTTGTTTTGGATTTGGTTTTCATGAATAGTTTAGATCAAAACAAGTTTACATGGTTTTTATGTATATTAGATATGTTCTATATACATACATGCTTCATATCTTAGACAAACTTATTTTGATATGTCTATTCATGAGTTTTAGGAAAAATCAGATTTCCTATTGAGAAAAATCAAGTTTGATAAAAATACAAGTTTTGTTTTTGGTAAAAATGTTAAAACACAAAAATAGTTCATATTGATTGATATTTGAGCTAAACTTTTTATCACATGTTTATATATCAATGCAAAATGATAAAACTATTTTGGGTATTTTTACAAGACTTAAAAGAATTCTTAGAAATATTTTTAACATGTGTTTCTGTCCCAGAATAGTGGCTGACAGGCCAGGTCGGCCAACCGCACGGGTCGACCGTACAAAGGGCCGGTCGACCCTTGGGGTCGACCGACATGCACAAGCTTGTGCACGTTTGGCAGCCACAGGGACGGTCAGCCGGACGGCCGACCGGACCAGAGAGCTCTGCTCTCTGTTTATTTCGGTCGGCCGGGCGGTCGGCCGAGATGGCCCAACGGTCATATTTCTGACCGTTGGCGGTCGGCCGGCCGGCCGATCGCTAGCCTGTCAGGCTGCCAGATCAGCCTAATGGCTAGTTTTCTGTTGGGCCTATATAAACCCCATTTCTTTGGGATTTTGGCCAAGATTTTTAGAGCTAAAATTTCCTAATTTCTTCAGTGTTTTAAACTAGTTTTCAAAAGAGTTTAAGTGCCAAAAAGCTTCATCTATTTGTTTTAGGTTTTTAGAAAAATCAAAGAAAATAGTATTTTGGGAGATTTGTCTTGGCCTTCATTTTCTATCTTTTACAAGAGTTTTCCCAAGTATTTTTATTTGAGTTTTTTGTTTTTCAAACACCTAGTTTTTCACACTTGAGCTATCACCTATCCTATTCTATTAGGATCCTGTTTTGTGGAAAAGTGAAAAGAGAGATTGTTTGAGGTTGTGGAAACCTCCAAGTTGTACACCCTTGCTTTTGTTGTATCCTCTTTGGTAGAGGTTGATCGGGTGATTGGTTTGCTCCCTCTTTGGTAGAGATTGAGTTGGTTGGTTTGCTCCCTCTAGTGAGAGGTGGAGTTTGGATTGTAAACCCTCTTCGGTAGAGGTGTTGGTTGTTGTTTGGCTACGGGCCTACCCCTCGGTTGTGAGGCGGTGTTTGAGAGAGGAGTTCGGTACTCCTATTGTTGTAACAAATCCTCTTCGGTAGAGGTTCCCTCGGTGGGAGATAGTGGATTGGAAATCCTTCACGGTGGTGAAGGCGGGGATGTAGAGCTAGGGGCTCGAACCTCGAAACATATCTTGTTGTTAGCGTTTGATCCATTGTCTCTCTAACCCTCTCTCTTTATTTGTGCATAGCATCATTCATTTCATCATATCATATTTGCTTGTGTTGAGCATTGTTTCATATTGCCATATCTATTATTTGCTTGTGTGTGTGCCTCACTTATACTTAACCACAAGAGCTTCATATAGCACCTCAACCCATATCTAGGGGAATCAAGAGGAGTTAGTCCAGAGCCCTTCACGGGGAATTCGGCTACACTTGTGTGTTGTATTAAGTGTGTTGCAATATTTGCATTAGCTTCCGCATTTAGCGCACTTAGTTTCTAGATTAGCATAATCACCTATTCACCCCCCCTCTAGGTGTTTTTTCAATTGGTATCAGAGCCTACGCTCCTGATATTAGGCTTAACATCCTAGGAGTGAGATCCTTTGGTTGCTAATCTTGTTTGCATTTGCTTGCTTGCACACTCACATAGTTTACCATGGACTTCATGACCCCACCTAGTTTCAACCCTTTCAACATTGTTGTTTGGAAGTATAGGATGTCCATGTACCTAAAGACCCTAGGTTTGCATGTTTTCCTTGCCGCTACCAAGAGATGTTATCTTGGTGACCGCAAGCATATAGGGGCCAATGCACAAGCCCTAGAGGCCATTAGAAGCACGCTACCTAAAGATTATCTTATGCATGTTTCTAACCTTGATTCCGCCTTTACAGTGTGGAACAAGTTG
Organism: Agave tequilana; assembly: GCA_038442645.1. Taxonomy (NCBI): domain Eukaryota; kingdom Viridiplantae; phylum Streptophyta; class Magnoliopsida; order Asparagales; family Asparagaceae; genus Agave; species Agave tequilana. The sequence continues at coordinate 145,190 of JAVJIF010029654.1, read as the reverse complement.
ACAACAACCACCACCTCTAAGCTTCAATTGCCAATCCAACCGAAGGAATCTAGTGGAGAATCCGACTCACAATGCTTCATGGTCCAAGGGAATGACTCCCTTGAGGTACAATCGGAATCTCAACTAGATAGTTTTGATGCTAGTTCTTCATGTGATGATTATGTTGATCCCCATGCTTTGAATGAAGAACTATCAATTGTGTGTGAAAAACTAATAGAAAAATATAATGTTTTGAAAAAGAAAAGTCTAAGCATTAACAATGATAATAAAAATTTGATTGCTAGACTTGATGTTGTTTTGCAAGAGAAAGAGGAGATTTCTAATGAAAGGGATTCATTAAAATCTCAACTTAATCTTGCATTAAAAGAAAATAAATTTTTGAAAAATAAAAATTATTGTGAAACTATTTTGATGAAAAATGAAAACTTATCTTCAAAAGTTGATTTTGTTTTAAAAGAGAATGTTGCTTTGAAAAACAAAATAATTTCTATTTCTAATGATTTAAATGTTTGTTTAAAGAAAAATGATTGTTTACAAAATAAGATTGATGCACATGTTTGCCATGCTAGGGTAGTATCACACACTTCACCTATTGCATGCCACACTTCTTCTTTGATCAACAATGATATATCCATGCTTAAGAAGAGTGTAGATTGTTTGGGCTCCACTTTGAGCCAATGTGTTGTTGGGCATACACGATTGGAATCTTTGTTTCGAAAGAAACAAGTTCCATCTATTCATGCACACCCTCCACGGCATACACATGCTCCTCACGGACACCATCACACCATGTATGCTCATGTGTACACTTGTACACATTGTGGACGTAAGGGCCACCTTGCTAAATTTTACTTTGATAGAATACATGTTTCTAATTTAGCAAATAATTTTGTTTGGGTTAGGAATGATACTAACCCCCATGGACCCAAAAGAGTATGGGTACCAAAGACCACCCCTAAAGTTTATGATGTAGGTGTGGGCTCTCACATGACGTGAGAGTAGAGGTACCTTGGAGTGGATGCGTTCCGAACATCATGGAAAACTATTTGGATGCATCACTTTCAAGGAAAGTTTGGTGGAGATGACCACCACGTTTTGGAGACAAGGAAAGTTGCCTTCTAGGTTTTGGTAACGATTCCTAACTCCTTATTTATGTTTGCATGCTTCCCATGTTTATCATTTGTAGCATGATTTATTGTTTTTAGATTACTATGAAAATGCCATGATTATTAGATCATTGACATGCATGTATAGCATTTTGAGACACCCATGTTTAATATGGTCTATTATTTTGTGTTCTCACCGTTTGTTTTAAGCTATCATGTTTATCATAAGTTTAATAACATGTGAATTTACATAATAATCATGTTTATGTTTATCATGATGATTTTTATCTTGTTTTATGCTTCATGCTTTGAATATATGTTTAAATGTTAGTTTTCATTAAGACTAGGATTTATACTTGTGCATATAGTGGGCCACAAATAAATCTATATATGTTTATACTTGAATGCTTATTTGAACCCATTAGATGTGCTAGTATAGTCTAGTTTTGATGATTCATACACTTTAAACTTGTATTCCTATTTTCGGATTTGTTTTCATGTATTTTTGTTTAACTTCATGTATATGTCTATTTTATCCAAATTATTGTTATACATATACATCCTTTGAGCCATGTGCCTTAATGCATATATCTTTGTGGACTCGTTGTGTTTGGATATGTATGTATACTTTAGTTTGTATAGGACGTACATATACCTTGAAGATTAAATAATTTTGATGATTTTCATTATTTCAAGGAATTTTGAGCTTAATTGGAAATTTCATAATGCCATGTCACACATTACTTGTACACTCACCATTTTTTTAAAATATTTCTCATGAGTATGTTTTCATGAGCATGTATGGACTTTTTTGAATATTGAGTGTTCTTAAGTACTATGTGATTTACATGTGTTTTATGAAAATTATTTTTAGTTTATTCCTTGCTTGAAGGATTTCGTACTAGTTAACAAAAATTCCATTTTAACTAGTTCGTATTCTTCGTTTTGATATGAGTTATACCATGCTTATTTTGTTGTTCCAATTGGTATCATTGAACTCTTTCAATTGGTGTCAATTTTGATCTTATTGTATACTCATATGTTTTTATGTATGTATGCGTTCAAATTCTAATGGTATCAATGTCAATTGGTATCTAATTTTCATACATATATATTTGTTTATGCTAAGCTTGAAAACCTTAATGATTATCCTATTTCAATTGATTATTTTTAAATTGGTATCAAGCCTACGCATTATTTTTATTTGTATTTCATAAAGGGGGAGAAAATTCGATTTTCATATTTCAATTGGTATTTGTATTTCCACTCCCTTACTTTATGATAGAAAATAATAACTTCAATTTGGTATCACATGTTTAAAAAGCATAATACTTTTAATTGGTATCAAATTTGTTTTATTGAGAAAATTCAAAATTTTGTTTAAAGAAAAATACAAAAGTTTTGATTTATATTGACTATATGCAAGGAGAGCTTAACATCTCTTCTACATATAGAATCATGTTGAGTGTATCTTGTATTGAGGAGCTTGACATCTCTTCTTTATGTGATACGCGTGTGTAAGGGGAGCTTCACATCTCCGCTTATGCATTACATAATATGTGTTATGTGAATTGGGGCTTGTCATCCCTTCTTCATGTAATGCATATGTGTAGGGAAGTTAACTTAGCGTCTTCCTCTTCATGAATGTATATAGCATATACCATTTGTTGATTGACCTATGTTTACTTTCAATTGGTATCAAGATGCTTTATTGACATATTTTCAATTGATATCTTAATTGATTGTCACCCCTATCTGGTTTTGTTTTTGTGTTAGACAAAAATGGGGATAAAAATTTATTGATTTGGTTTTGCTTTTACCCCTTATTAATGATTGTTTTGTTTTGATTGTTTACCCCTTTGTTGATGATTGACAAAAAGGGGGAGAAAGATTTTGAGTTTGGTTGATTTTTATATATGCATAGTTATGTTTTTGCATATATTAAGTTTAATTTAGTTTAATTTTAATTGGTATCTAAAGCATGTTTTGTTTTTGAACATTTCATTGGTATCTAGAACCTTTTATTGTTTATGCATGATGATGCATTGTCATTCATTGCTTATTTATTGTTTATCTGTTTATGCATGAGTTAAGGGGGAGCTTCTTTGAAGCTTAACTTTAATCCATGCATATATAACTCCATGAGTTTTGTCATCATCAAAAAGGGGGAGATTGTTGGCCCGGAGGCTTTCCTCTCTAGTTTTGATGATGATTAACTCATGTAGTTATGTTTACTAATAATCTTGTGATTTTAGTTTCAGATCTTATAACAAGATATTAGTTGGTGATTGCTTCAAAAGAGGTGTTTGGAAGCTTTCACATGGTGATTCCAGTGCCCGAGCATCAAGATCATACCTTTGCACTCGGTGGATCACGTTTTGGATCGGGTCTACTTGAAGATTAAGATCGTCAAGAAGACTTAGGTATCCATAGTTTTAGTTTAGTGTGTTTAGATCCATTTTTATAGCTTAGTATAGTTGATATGCTCAAGTGCACAATACACACACGTTTTATGTTTTGGATTTGGTTTTCATGAATAGTTTAGATCAAAACAAGTTTACATGGTTTTTATGTATATTAGATATGTTCTATATACATACATGCTTCATATCTTAGACAAACTTATTTTGATATGTCTATTCATGAGTTTTAGGAAAAATCAGATTTCCTATTGAGAAAAATCAAGTTTGATAAAAATACAAGTTTTGGTTTTTGGTAAAAATGTTAAAACAAAAATAGTTCATATTGATTGATATTTGAGCTAAACTTTTTATCACATGTTTATATATCAATGCAAAATGATAAAACTATTTTTGGGTATTTTTACAAGACTTAAAAGAATTCTTACGGGTCGTGAACCACAAGGAGGGACTAGCGATAGAAGCTTTTTAGTAAGTTCTCTTTTAAACTACAATTAATGGTTAAAATTCTTCTTTTAGTTCTTAAAAAGAAAAGTGAAAAAAAGGAGTTAAAGTCAAGTTAGGGAGAAAGTGGTAGAATGAGAAGATGGAGAAAATAGAAGTGATATGTATAAAGAAAATTAAAGAGTGAAAGAGATTTGGGTGATTATGGTGTTGGTAATTTACACTAAAATTAAATGAAGAAAACCTAAAAGAAAAACTTACCTCCTTTGATTGATGACTTACCTAGAACTCTTGCATGTTTTACCTTGCTTTGGAGACGATCAACGCATAACCCATAAGATCGAGCTCAGTTCCCATTCGCATTACATCATCAAGATGAACAAGAATGAAATGATACGGAATCTTGAGGAGGAGAACATCATCATGAAATATCGGTGGCACTCACACAAACATGGTATACTAATGCTTCTAGATTCACTTGGATGCTCATCATAATCAAAAGAGGAAAAGTAGAAAGAAGAAGAAGAAAACAAAAGTAAAGATGAACATAAAAAAAAAGTTACCTTTTATTGCTTGCATAAACGATGGAAGAAAGGAGGAGGGTACATCGGTATCACTCTCAACATAAGCCTCTCTCTCTTACTTACATGAATCTCAACTAACCTAAGCTTACAAAGAAATTAAAATTACATAAAAAAGAAAACAAAAACCTACACTATAAAGAATGAAGAACTGGCCTAAAATCTATCCCTCTGCTTGATCGTCCCTTGCCTTTGAGATTGTAGGTATTTATAGAAGAAAAGCAGAGGTTAGAGGAGTATGAAGATAGGGAAAGCTAGCTATTTTTGAATTTGAATCCTCCTCTTATCTCCAAACTTGATTTGATATAGATATTCAGTTCTGATCAGTAGTTTGTTGGCGTGTTGATTGCTGAATATCACTTATCAAATGATAGAATTAGATATAGTGATCAACATAATAGTTGTAGCCCTATAAGTTGCTTTCTGGATCATCTTGAATCATCAGATTTGAGATTCGGTAGCGAACGTTATAATTCAAATACTAAAATATATCCAGTCAGAATCTGAGTCAAACTTGCTTCATCTCATCCGTTGATCTTCTCTCTATCCATTTGTCCCTCTGCATTTGATATTATCCTTTGTTGATCTTTAGCTAACCAAAATAGATTTATAAAAATCTATAGTTTATCAGTTTCCATTTGGTGTTATCTTTCTGATTTGCTCTGATCTTCAGCTGAATATTTGTCCCAATCCTTGATTTGTTCTAACTAGATCTAGGATCATCCTCAGCTAACCAAATAGATCCAGTTAAATCTGATTTTAATTGGTATTTATTTAGTTTAATCCTCTTTTTCTTCAATATTATCTTCTGCAAAATAGATATTTAAAACAAGGAAATTAGCAGATTTATTACACGATAAATGTTGGAGTGTAATGAAAAGAATACAAAATATATGTACGATCACTCTATCAGTGAGCTAACTTACAGCTTCGTCTGAAGTGCTCAGTTAACTCCACAGAGAGTTAGCTTCGCTCGAAGCCACACGTAACCACACAGAAGAATGGTCGGTAGCTTCGCCACAGATGTTTATCCAGCTCCGCTGAAGAGCTTTCTTCTGACTTCGCCAGATGCTCCTTCCAGGTCCGCTGTGAGCTCGATGCGGCAGCTCCGCTGCGGGTCTTTTATGGTCACCTTTGACCAATTAAATCTCCAGATGAGATAAAATCTATTCAAGATCAAATCTAATCGAGATCAAATCTGAGATCAAATTTGACAGTTGTTTACCATAATCTCTTGACTCTCCTAAAACAAGTAAGAAGATTAGGAGAGATCTTTCAGTTATTTGGAAAGAATCAAAATAGATCAGGAGATCGACACTACCTGCTATTCCTAGCTTTGGAAAAGCTGATTCTAGCCTCGCGGCAAGGCTACTTTCCAGATTAAAACAGATTGACTCAATCTATTTTCAGACTTCCAAGGGACGATTGTACCTCTGCTCTCCCTATAAATAGCCCACCGAGGCATACGAAGACAGACACAGAGAGAGAGAGGCTAAAAAACAGAGAGAAACGGCTAAACAGAGACCTATTCTCTTGCTTCCAAGAATTCAGAGAACTGCTTCTCTAATCAGGGTGCTAATATCCTAAGATCTTCCTCCTTCTCAAAGAATCTCCGGAACCAGGTGAGAAGGAATTCCCAAGTAGAGGCAGTTTGAAAAGTAACAAGAGGGTTCTACCAACCTTATGTTCTCTGATTCCCCGAATCAGGCGAGAAGGGAATCCCATCGATCGCATCGTCAAAGGGACAAAGTAGTCGCGCGCTGACCAGACTCCTACGGGCATACTTCTCCAGAATCTCAAAGGAGATCTTCTTGTAATCATTTTATTGTAAAAGAATTACTTATAATTTAGCTCCTCGACCCCTTTTTGTAAGTTTTTCCCCTTTGCAAAATCAATGGAAAACACTAATATTATTTCAAAAAGAATTAAGAACAAGTTCATATGGATTTCTAAAAACTTAAGCATTGTTGATAAAAATACCTATATTGCATCATACATACATGATATATGTAATTCATGCAATTATGTGTATACTAACAGATGGAAACCAAAATTCAAATTGGGTTTGAATTCTTAAAGGTTAATGCTTTGATCTTATTATTGGTACCATTCTAATATCTATCTTTTAGGTACCATATAAGAAGTTTGATAAGAAAACTATTTTTAGAATATTTATTATATATATTTGTTATGATATATTTTTACAGGGGGAGAGCACATGTTTTTCTATATCTGTTATAATCTGTTTTCTGCAGGGGGAGAACATATTTTCTGCAGGGGGAGAATATATAACATAAATTACTTGTGTTTGCATTTGTTTTCTTTTCTGTAATTTATTTTCCTTTACTGCAAGTACTTTATATTTAAACGCTAATATCTTTGTTTGAGTGTTGACGTATATTTTAGATCCTACAATTGGTATCATCTCGGGACCAACAATTGGTATCAGAGCCCTGCATACCCAGTCAACAACATACAAAGATAGCAACGGAGTTTCCTTCATCACAATTCAAAGAAGGACATCTACACAACGTCCATCGCCATTCGATGGATCGAACTACAACTATTGAAAGTGTAGAATGAAACTTGCAATCGATCAACTACGAACTATAGAATATAGTAGAAGCAGCGTATACAAACCGACTACCAATTACAGCACTTGGAGTGATGATCAAAACAAGAATGCGAACCTTAATGCCAAAGCGATGAATACTTTATTCTGTGCCTTAACCAAAGAAGAATTCAACCGTGTATCAACGGCCACATCTACAAATCAAATATGGCACATACTATAGGTAACACATGAAGGTACAAATAAGGTTAAAGAATCTAAAATTTCTATTCTTGTCCACAGGTTTGAACTCTTCAAAATGATGGAGAACGAAATAATTTCAGAAATGATAATAAGGTTCACCGATATAACAAATTCCTTAGCATCCCTCGGAAAGGAATACACCCAAGTCGAAAAAGTTCGCAAGATCCTTCGTGCACTCACACCAGATTGGGAGAAGAAGACAACTGCAATAGAAGAAGCGAATGATCTCTCAACAATGTCATTAGAAAACCTTATTGGTAATCTAATGGCATATGAAGTGCAACTCGAAGACAGAAGAAGGATGAACAACAATCTCTCTCAAAGAAGAAAGAATTTGCCTTCCATGCATCCTCAGACTCGGACAATTCAGATAATGATGAAGAGGAGATGGCAATGCTTTCAAGAAAATTCAGAAAGTTCTTGAAGCAAGGTAAGTTTAAATATTTTAATTGTAAAAAACAGGTCATATGAGGAAGGATTGCCTATTGCGCTAAAAAACAGATGTAAATTCAAGAGCAAAAAGTTCAGAAAGAAGAAAGATTACCAAGCATCATGGGAAAATAGTGATTCCTCTTTCTCTAATGAAGAAGAAGCCACTAAACATGCCAACATCTATTACATGGCTCTAGAAGAAGATGAGGTACAATATACTAAACTTTTAGATGCATTTCATAAATTATACAATGATCTTAAGAATGAAAAGATAAAGAATAAAGTTTTGACAAAGGAAAATGAAAAGCTTTTCAAAGAAAATTCTTGTTATGCTTCTCAAATTTCTTCTATAAATTTTCAAAAAGATGATTTTGAAAAAGTAATATCATCATTGAAAAAGATAATGAGAATTTATTACAAAATAATATTTTATTGAAAAGAGAAACTATGTCTTTAAATGAAAGAATTTCTGTTTTAGATAAAGACATGTCAATTTTCAAAATGAAGTATGAAGAGATTTTGAAAAATGTGACTAAATTTAATCAAGAAAAAGAAAAGTTAAATGATTTGTTATCATATCAAAAGATGTCACATAATCATTATGGTCTTAGATTTTTTGAAAAATCTACATATGTTAGTAATCTATATAATTCTTTTGTGAAAAGAAATACAGATATTATTTCAAAAAGAATTAAGAACAAGTTCATATGGATTCCTAAAAACTTATGCATTGTTGATAAAAATACTTATATTATATCATACATACATGATATATGTAATTCATGCAATTATGTGTATACTAACAGATGGAAACTAAATTCAAATTGGGTTTGGATTTCTAAAGGTTAATGCTTTGATCTTATGATTGATACCATTCTAATATCTATCTTTAAGGTACCATATAAGAAGTTTCATAAAAAAAATATTTTTAGAACATTTATTACATATATTTATTATGATAAATTTTTTGCAGGGGGAGAGCACATGTTTTTCTATATCTGTTATAACCTGTTGTTTACAGGGGGAGAACATATTTTCTGCAGGGGGAGAACATATAACATATTCTCTACAGGGGGAGTATTCATGCACACAAAGTGTCATCATCATAAAGGGGGAGAATATTGGAATTTGCTTTTGATGATACATTTGTGAAGACATATTATTGGAGCTCTATCTTACAAGCCTATATAAGAGTTCTACATGCTCAAGACTTCCCAAAGAGAGTGGCTATGGATGTGTATTGTAATATTTATTAGAATGTTAAAAGCTTTGAATACACACACATCTTAGTCATATTAGTCAACTTATAGACTTGACTAGTCGACTAATACCAACTATAGCCACTAACCCTTTAACTATAGTAGATTTAGTTTGCTTTCAAATGCATACCAACTTTCTGTTTCTAACCTGCATGCACTATTAGTCGACTTGACAGTCCTTATAGTCGACTAATACTTGGCCTAGTCGACTAACAACTTATTCTGGTCGACTAGTTTCAGTTTCCAGAAACATATCTTTTTGTTTAAGTCATGCCCTAGTCGACTTGTCCACTTTTGTAGTCGACTAATATAGGCAAATATCAATACCTTAGTCGACTAATCCCATATCTCAAGTCGACCAATGGCAGTTTCTGACTGTTGGACAGTTTCTATTTCTGGGTTTTATCGAACGTTTCTATATTCAAATTTGTCCTGATAACTACCCTAACTGACTCAGTTATAAATAGGAATGTTATCCTAGGCTAAAAACATCAATTAATCTCAATAGTTTTCTGCCTAAAAACTCTGTTCAAAAATCTGTTTTTCAGAAAACTGTTTTCACTTTCATTTCTTCACTTAAATTCCTACTCCATAGTGAATATTTCTGAGAGTCCACCTATAAGAGCCCTTATTCACGATCACATATAAATTCAAGGTTTATAGGATTATTTGTATTCACTCAAAGAGGAGCATTGTACAAGAGCGTCTTCGGGTTGAAGAGAGTTTGTACAAGGTGTTGTGGCCTTCTTGGTTATAAGAAGAGTTGTACACATTTGGCAAAGGAGATTTGTCAAGTGATGTACAAGGTGTTGATTTTGGGTGTACAAAGTCAAAGGATAAAAAAAATCTCAAGCGGGTAGCTTGAGGACTGGATATAGGTCATAAGGACCGAACCAGGATAAATTACTTGTGTTTGGGTTTGCTTTCTTTTCTGTAATTTATTTTCCTTTACTGCAAGTACTTTATATTTAAACATATCTTTGTTTGAGTGTTGACGTATATTTTAGATCCTACAATTGGCATCATCTTGGGACCAACAATTATGGATGTCGATGCATTAAATGAAGAACTATCTATTATTTGTGAAAACTTACTTAAAAAATACTAAGTTTTGAAAAAGAAGAGTCTTAAATTAAATGAAAAAAAAAGGATTTGTTTTCAAAACTTAATATGATTTTGCAAGAGAGGGTTAAGATCTCAAGTGAAAGGGACTCTTTGAAATCCCTACTGGACCTTGCCCTAAAGAAAAATGAAATTTTAAAAGGTAAAAATGATTGTGATGATGTTTTGAAGAAAAATGAGTTTTTGTCTTCAAAACTTGATTTTGTTTTAAAAGAGAATGAACTTTGAAAAATAAAATTGCTTTAATTTCAAAGAAATTGGATTTAATTTCAAATGAAAATAAATCTTTGAAAAATAACTTGTCTTCTCATGTTTGTCATATTTCTAGTGCTCCATCTACTAGTGATAAACATGTTGAATGTTTTACTTCTTCTTTAATCATTGAAAAATATATTTGTGCTTTGAAGAAAAGTGTTGATTATTTGAGCTCCACTTTGAGTCAATGTGCCATGAACCACACACGTTTGGAATCTATGTTTCGCAAGAAACGTACTCCTCATATGCATGCACACCATACATGGCATACACATGCTTCTCATGTTCACACACATGACAATATGTATGCTCATGTGTACACTTGTACACATTGTGGACGTAAGGCCACCTTGTAAAATTTTGTTATGATAGATTAAATAATTCAAATTTTGTAAATAATTTTGTTTAGGTTGGGAAAGGTGCTAACCCCATGGACCCAATAAGGTATGGGTACCAAAAGTCACTCCTATTTTATTTGATGTAGGTGTGGGCTTTCACTTGACGTGAGGGTATTTGTGCCTTGATGGTGGATGCGTTTCGAGCTTAATGGTGACAATTTTGGATGCATCACTTTCAAGAAAAGTTTGGTGGGAGAATCACTATGTTTTGGAGACCTAGAGATAAGTCCTAATAGTTTGATAACTATCTCTAACTCTCATTTAGCTTACATGCTTTCATAATATTGATTTTTAGCATGTTTTGTTTTTCTATATTCATTATATTAAACGCCATGTTAATTAGACTTGTGATATACATATGTAGTATTTGAGATACACCCATATTCATATGGATTCATATTTTATGTTCTCACTCTAGTTTAGCTATTGTGTATATCCTAGAGCTAAAGCATGTGCATCTACCCTAATGATCATGCTTGGTTTTTGCACTTCATGTTTTTGATTACTTGTTTAGATGTAGCTTTCATTAAAACTTGTGTTTATATATGTACAACTAGTGAGCCACATTTGATTATTATTTATTTGTGCTATGTTGCTCATTTGTACTTATTAGATGTACTTGTATAGCCTAGTTTTGATGATTCTTACATTTTAACTTGTATTCCCCATTTTTGTACATATTTTCATTAAATATGTTTAGCTTCATGTATATGTCAATTTTGTCAAAAATTTAGATATACATGTATATCCTTGAGTCATTTTCCTTCATGCAAATTATTTTATAGACTCGATTGTGTTTGGGATATGTATGTCTACTTCTAGTCTAGACAAAATATACATATACCTTGAAGCGTATCTAGTTTTGATGATTTCTTCATTCTTGAATGGTAGAGTTTTTCAAACATATTAAACTATTTTCAAATCATTATTTTTTGAAAACCCCTACCTTCAAAGGGAGGCTGGATGGGCAACCATGCCTTGTGTGCCTAATTAAAAATCTATTTAAACATGTGCATGAATTGGGTGGTAGGTATGAGTTATACACTTGAACCTCATTATTTTTCAATTGGTATCACAACTGATATTTTTATGTTTGTATATTCATATGTGTTTTCTATATATGTATAGTTCAAACTTCAATTAGTATCAATTTCAATTGGTATATTCATTTTCATATATATATATAATTTGATTGTGCTTACAATATGTTTACATCTTAAAGCACAAATTATATTTATGCTAAGCTTGATTTAGTCCTTAATGTCAATTATTTTTCAATTGTATCTTATACAAGCTTATGCATTTTTTTTATTAGTATTTCATAAAGGGGGAGAAATATTCATGTTTTATCTTTCCATCGGTTTTATTTTCAATTGGTATCTTACTCCCATTCTTTATGATAAAAAGTACTTTGTTTTGGTATATACTAACATTTTTTATATTGGTATCAATAATCTTAAATTGGTATTATTCTCAATTTGGTATTCTTATTGCAAAATGAGTTGTGTTTATCAAAAATTTTGGTTTTTACTTTCAATTGGTATCAAAATTTACAATATTATTTCAATTGGTATCAAAATTTACAATATATTTCAATTGGTAGCAAAAAGGTACAAGGTGTCATTTTCTATTAGTATCAAAATTTTACAAGATATTTTCAATTGGCATCAAAAATATAAAATGTTTCACTTTCATTGCTATCAAAATTTATTTTGTTTGACTTCAAGAAAATTTCAAAATTTGTTTTAAAGAGGTTTCATAACGTTTTATATATATATATATTGCTTATATGCAAGGGAAGCTTAACATCTTCTCTATATATTGATTCATGTTGAGTGTATCTCATATTGAGGAGCTTGACCTTTCTTCTTTATGTAATACACGTGTGTAGGGGGAGCTTAACATCTCCACTTCTACATGTATATTATGCTTTATGCGGTTATGGTCTAGTCATATCTTTTCATATAATGCATGTATGCAGGGGGAGTTAACTTTACGTCTCTCCTCTTTATGAATGTATATCGTATATGTACCTTTATTGCTTGTTTTCCCTTCACCCCTTTGTTGATGAATTGACAAAAAGGGGGAGAAGTATTTGGAGAGTTTATATATGCATGTTTATTTTATTTCTCATTTATGCAAAAAGGGGGAAAAGAATTTGATGAGTTTATGCATGTTTATTTCCATTTATGCATATATGTGTTGTTTGATTTATGCATTTCATTAAATATCTTCATGTTTATTTGCTATGCATGAGTTAAGGGGGAGTTTCTATGAAGCTTAACTTTAATCCATGCATATAAAACTCCATGAGTTTTGCTATCATCAAAAAGTGGGAGATTGTTGGCCCAAAGGCCCATCGCTCTAGTTTTGATGATGATTAACTCATGTAATTATAGTTTACTAATAATATTATGTTTATATAGTTTTACTTGTTGACCAAGATATTAGTAGGTGTTTAGCTTCAACAAAGGAGTTTTGGAGCTTACACATGTAGATTCAAGAGCTCGCGCGTCAAGATCGCATCTAGCACTCGGTTGGAGTCAAGCTCGTTGGATCGCGTTTGAATAGAGTCAGCTTGGAGATAAGAATACTTCGGTTTGTTTAGTTTGTGTTTAGATCTTATGTAAAGATTAGATAGTGTTGATATGCTCAAGTTCACACACACACAAGTTTTAATTTGTTTGGTTTTCAGTTTAACCAGTTTTTGGATTTCATATCAAAAACATAGATATATATCTTATATGTAATTGGATTCTATCCATATACAATATGCTTCAAAATTATTTCAATATCATGTTTTTGTATCCACATGAGTTATTTCCATTTCAAAGTTTAGTTTTTAGAAAATATGATTTTTGTTTAAAGACCAAATTTCAATATCACAAAAATGGTTCAAATTGTTTGTAATATGTGTTAAATTTTAGTCACACATATTTGTTATTCAAAGATCTTACAAGAACTTATTTTTGTGAAATTTATGTGTATTTTATGGGATTTTATAGAAGTTAAAAAGATAAGTTTTCAAGTCCCAGAATTTCACAGCCAGACCACACTGGCGGTCGACTGGACGGTCGACCGATGTGCACGAGAACGTGCACATGGCTAGCCTACATGGCCGGTTGACCGCGCAGTCGATCGACTGAAAGCACCCCACTCTCGGGTGCTGGTCGGTCGACCGGGCGGTCGACTGCAGGCTTGGCCCAGTCGACCAGGCGGTCGACCGGAGGCACAACGGTCAGAAATATGACCATTGGCCGGTCGTCCGGCCAGTGGACCGGGGCAGTTTTACCTTTTCCAGATGCCAACGGGCAGATTTTTGAGAGGCTATATATATGCCTTCTCTTGAGCTGAGTTCAACAAGTTGTTAGAGAGCAATTTTTTCCATCTTTACAAGTGTTTTAGCAGCAAGATTTCAAAGAGTTTTTGGGTTAAAAAGATTTATCTTTATTTGTTTTAAAGTATTGAAAAAATAAAGAAAAATAGAGTATTTGGGAATTGATTTTTGATCTTTATTTCAACATCTATCTTGTAATTTTTTCAAGTGTTTTTCTTTGTTATTTTCATTCCAAACACTTTGTTTTCCACACTTGAGCTATCATATCTATCTTATCTATAGGATCTTATTTTGTGAGAAAAATTGGTTTGTAGTTTATTGAGACCACCAAGTGTTGTAATCTCTTTGCTTTGAGTTTGTGGGTATCCCTCTTGTGCAGAGGTGATTGTGGAGGAGTTTTTGAGTTTGTTGGTATCCCTCTAAGTGTAGAGGTGATTGTTGGAGTTTTGACTTTGTGTCCATCCCTCTAAGTGTAAAGGTGATTGTTGTTTGGCTTAGTGCCTTATCCCTCTTGTGTGAGGTGATAGTTGTTGTGCCTTGTCCCTTGTGTGGAGGTGGTGTTGTTGGTGAGAGGAGTTGTGTACTCCTAATTTGTATTTGCCAAATCCTCAGTGGAGGTTCCCTGTGTGGGAAGTCCTGTGTGGACGTATAATGGAAATCCTTCTGTGTAAAGGTGGGGACGTAGATCAGTGGTTCAAACCTCGAAACATATCTTGGTGTTTACAATTGATCCACTATCTCTAACTCTCTCTCTTTTATATCTTGCATTGCATCTTATTGTTCATATTTTATATACTTGTTATTGATTGTGTGCCTCACTAGTGTTGAACCAAGAAAGCTTTATATAGCATCTCAACTCTTATTTAGATGAATTTAGAGGAGTTAGTCCAGAGCCCTTCACCAGAAATTCAGCTACACTCTTTGGTTACACTAAGTGTATTGCAATTAGTTTTTAATTCCGTATCATTAGTCATTAGATTAGTCATACACCTATTCACCCCCCCTCTAGGTATATTTTCACTAGCCACTAATCATTTAACCCCTTATTGATAATCCACATGATTCTAATAACATCTATAAGGCCTTGCTCTTATAAAAGCCATTGATGGCTCATGATGATGGAATCTAATTTCTAACTTGCTAAGTTGCTAACCAAACTTACTCTCTCTTATTTCATGCTTGCTTCTAATGGTTTTGATGATTTAAGATTTGTATTAGCTTGCTCTTGATGTAAGTTTTGTATGTGAGAAACTATCTTATAGGTCATGCTTTGTATCATCTCTTGAAGGCAAGGACTAGTGATGGTCAATGATCCATGTGAGGCAACTATCACTAAGAGGTTGGCATGATTAGTGGAGCAATTAGTAGTTAGTTGTCATGAATCTTCTTTTCATTTTGTTTTCAAGCCACTCTTCAACATATAAATACCACTTTTTTTATTTCATCACCTACCTCTTCTACTTCTTCTTTTCTTTTATTTTGTTTTTAAAACTATTTTCCAAAACCTTTTCTCATTTCATTTGCTTTTATCATTTTTCTATTTTATTTTTCACCAATTCACAATCACTTCTCATTTGTTTTCTTTACCGTTTTCATCAGCTTCTCCACCTATCACTTCTGGATTTATTTTCTTTTTCTTCTACTTTTTATCATTTTTTAACAAAGAAGAATTTGTTAACATACGACGTGAACATAAACTATTAATGTTTCTATCGCCTCCTGTCCCTGTAGATTCGACCCGTTGAACCAATGCTATAACGGAAGTATCGAGGGAACATTAGCACACATACATAATTTCATTGATTCCATTAAATACACGTTTTTGAGTGTTGCTTTTGTCCCGATCAAAATTTTGGCGCCGTTGCCGGGGATGGGAATGGTTTTGATTTCACGTTTTTATTAACATTTTCTTCTCTGTTTTGGTGTGCAGGACAATCTTCATAGGAGCTTAACATTGTAGAACAAACACTAGCTTTGCGTCTCCCTGCTCTAAAAAACAGGTACCCAGTTTCTAAAGAAAAGCCGTGAAAATGTGACTTTTGTTGCGGATTCACGGCAATCTTGTGATAATTATGTATCTTGTTGTGCTGGATTATGTTCACTGTAGTAGCTAGTTAAATGTATTACTTTCCTAAACACTGTAATAAATTAAAGATCTAAAATATGGTATTTTGGACGCCTTTAAAACAATTTAGACATTTACATTTAGGCACGTGTCAAATTCAATTCCAATATACTGTATTTTATTCTGGTGTTGTGATCTGGACTGAGGTGTACATATGACATTGCATATAGCATAGGGCAAACACGTGGGTGATTTATCGCTTTGTGCTATATTCTTGTCTATATTGCACACTTGCACAAATTGAAATTAAGAGCAAAACCTATACAAGATAAGGTGGGGATTTCATCTCACTTTCTTAGCCCAAAAATCACCTCCCCACTCACACAACCCAAACCCTAATAAAAATTGATAGACGTTTGCCCCTAAGGATACCTTAGACTCATTAAGAGATTAACCGAGGGTGAAACTTGTTTTGAATCTTACTCTTGTGAAATCGGTGTCTAAGGTTGGGGATTAAAAGGTTACGCCTCAAAGATACCATAGTTTGGTGTAATTAAGGCCCGTTGCTTATGCACGGATACCTCCCACCGTATTTTGCCCTTACCTGACCGATTAGCTTGTGGTCGGATTTATAACAACAACCTCCCCGGGTAATCAACCAGTTAAGAGTCGTCTAGGTTTAGGTCAACCCTACTATAGGCTTGGTTTTGATTTTTTTCTTTCTTTATATTGTTTTTTTTTTTTGTGACATAGAATTCAACAACAATTTTTTCAATATTAGTATGAATCCATACTTCACACCAACCTCATTATTGAATAGCTCCAACCCAGCTTTGAAAAACATGGCCCAACTAAATAATCTGGCTTGGATGTATTCGACTCAATATAACCCATACCGCTTATCTGATGACCAAAGTTTCAAAAATAATTTCAACTCTTCGCAGAGTCAATGTGGATTCACCTCCTCCTCGTTAAATTTTCAACCACCTTATCCACAATTTTCACAATATTAATTTCCCGATTTTGCTTCCTATATTCCTTTTTTAGAACCACCAATTGAAGAAAAATCTGAGTTAGAAAAGAGTATAGAGCCAACCTACAATAGTCCGAGCAGCAATTTCAGAACATGTTGGCCTCCCCAAGTCCACAATATTTTCAAGAGTCTTATTTAGTCCCACCTCTTCGAAATGATCAAATATCCATCTTGGAATTGACTGAGGAACTCTTGCGTGAGTCCGAATGACAATCTCAAAACTTGTTGAACTCACAATCTTCACAATTTTTTCAAAATCAAGATTCCTACACTTCTTTCTAGAACATCCACTTGAATAAAAATCATATGCAGAAAAGAGTATAGAAATCTTACAAGAGTTCGCGCTACAATTTCAAAAATCTTCTACCCAGTCTATCAATAGGTAGGAAACACAATTGAGTCAATTGGTCAATATTTATAGGAATGAGAAAACTCTCTCTTATCAACCTACCAATCCAGATATCTTTAATTCCATTGATTTGACCCAGGACTCCTGTTATTTTGGAAACCAAGATTCAATTTCAGTATACCAATTTGAACTTGACCAAACTTCAAATTTTGAAAATCCCATTGACATTTTGGCAAGTTATCATTTTCCTGAAATTGAACTTGAGCATGAATATGATCCTGAACCTCAACTTGGTAATTCAATTTTACTTCCTGATTCAATAATGATTGAGGTGTTTTTACCTGATTTCAGGCATTTTCTGAAGTCAACATTGGATGACTAACACCCTATCTGTTTTATTGTTCCACAGTGTTACTGTGAGTATTATTCCACAGTGATACTGTGAGTACTGTTACTGTTACTAATTACCTAGCGGTAGGGCCTGGTTCAGCGCCAGACATCTGGGTCGTGGTTCCGGGTATGTGCGGGACCCACCTAAAGTATGGACAATGTCTCCAAACCGATCAGTTTTAATAACTTAGGACCCTGATTGATACGTGTAGTAGGCATAGTATGAGGTGTGTCTATTATAAGAGGCAATTGGTGTTCGCTGACATAATTGATAATAAAACTGAAATATTATATTAATATTACAAACTGAACATAGATAAATACATGTTATAATAGACACCAGATTGTACACTAGACCCTAGCATGACTTATGCTTCTCACATGATATAGATATATAGACTTTGATAGACACCCGACCAGATTTGATATTTGATTTCTGTATTGACTGACTTTATTGCTCCCTGTTCATGTTTCATATGTTATATCTGTCTTATTCTAGTACTGTTTATCATTTCATATACACATTGTTTATATGCACGAGCATCTCTCCTTTTCACACACACTTACTGGGATCGCTTTCTGACGATTCTGAATTTGTACGTCCAGATACTTGATGTTTTATGCTCTTGTTCAGGTGTTCGTTGAGCTCGTACGCTTCGCGAGGAGCTAGAGTTTCTCCCTATTTGATTATGGTATTATTGTCTTTCTTTTTATTCATATCTTTATAGTCTCTATGATTTCATATACATATCAGACTCATTGTTATTCCTTTCTAGTATTCATATGATATCTAGTTCACATTCATATATATTATTGCAGTGATATTGATTTACCGTAGTAGATTTTTATAACTTGTTCAGGTTACTTTAGGCTTAGCGTGATACGTGGGGTATTCTCCTCGCGTATATACGTCGTCGACTCTTGTCGCGACTCTGTTTTCGCGTATTTTGAGAAGCGGGGCATAACAAGAATTGTAATTTTTTTAAAGTAAAGATATCAAAGAACTGAAAAAAAGATAAAGATATTGTGGGAAAATAAACAATGAATAAAAAAAAATTTAGATATAGATCAAGATGGAACTTGAAAAAAAAAATAAGGGTTTTCTCATATATGCCTATCAAAAAGGACTAATTGTATTTATACCCTTCAAAGATATTAAGCATACATGTATAGCCTCCCATGTTAATATCCATAATCTGTGTTAATTTTCATTCTAGTCAATTAAATGTGCTAGTAAATTGTTAAGTTATTAAAACTTTTACATATAACATAGAAATTGTACAAAGAGTTAAAATCTTATTAAACTTTAGAGGAGAGAGTTATACATGAATAAAGTATTTTAATTTTAATGTAAGGGCTAATTACTTTTTGAGAGAGCTTAACCATTACATAATCTTCAATGAATTATCTAAAATGTACTTAGGTGAGTCTAAAAGAGTCGTAAAAATTCTAATGAAGATTGACATATGCATATATCTATGTTTTTTTGTCTTTTAAATAAATACACTTGCAAGAAATTAAACTGGTAACTTTAATTATAATTACTCAATATGAACAATATGAACTAGAATTAACGCAAAGTTAATTAATGGATGCATATGGATGCTAACACATTGGTATATAACGCAAAAAAGTTCATATTTTTTAAAGGGTACTTATAAATGTCGTTTGTACATTTTGAGAGATAAATGAGTAAACTACTTAATTTTAGATCGTATATAGAAAAAACCTAGTAAGTAAAATATACCAAAAGAAAAATCAAAGAAACAATGAGGGATAAAACAAGAATCAAAAAAACTAAATTATAGAGAGAAAAGAATAAAATAAAAGAAAAGACACAAATTTCAATAAAATTGACAAGAAAGAATTAAAAATTAGGTGGAATATAATTAGTAAAGAGAAAAGGAAAGAAAAAGGAAGAAAAGAGTTGCACATATTATAAATAGAAAAGAAGAAAAGAAAGTATAAGAAGAAAAGAAGGAAGAATCCAAAAAAGAAAAGAAAATTGAATAAAAATAATGACCAAAAAGTTATAGTAAAAAAGAAAATCGGGACATAACCCCAACAAAATCGCTTATTCAGAACCATTATTGTTATAGTTGGGACAACACAATAATTTGTAGGTACACCTAGAGGGGGGGTGAATAGGTGTACAAACTAATTTATGACAAATGATGCGGAATTCAAAACTTAATTGCTAACACACTATGTGTAACTAAGAGTGAGCCAAAATTTCCCATGAAGGGCTTTGGAATTACTCCTCAAGATTCTTCTAAATTAAGAGTTGAGGTGCTTTAATAAGCTCTCTTGGTTGAACATAAGAGTGGGCACACAAACAATATCAAACATATATATGAATATGAACAATGTAAAGCAATGAAAGATATATGAGAGACAGTGGATCAAACACAAACACCGAGATATGTTACGAGGTTCGAGCCACTACTCCACGTTCCTATTTTCCATTGATTTTGCAGAGGGAGAAAACTTACAAAAAAGGGGTCGAGGAGCTAAATTACAAGTATTCTAAAAAGATTACAAGTAGATCTCCTCTGAGATTCTGGAGAAGTGTGCCGATAGGAGTCTGGTCAGCGCGCGACCACTTTGTCCCTTTGATGATGCGATCGATAGGATTCCCTTCTCGCCTGGTTCGGGGAATCGGAGAACAGAAGGTTGGTACAACCCACTTGTTACTTCTCAAAACCGCCTCCACTTGGGAATTCCTTCTCGCCTGGTTCTGGAGATTCCTTGAAAGGGAGGAAGATCTTAGGGTATCAGCACCCTGATTAAAGAAGCAGTTCTCTGAATTCTTAAAATCAAGAGAATAGATCTCTATTTAGCCGTCTCTCTCTCTGTGCGTCTCTTTTGCCTGTGCCCCTGTGCCTATTCGTGTCTCTTCTTGTGCCTCTGGTAGGCTATTTATAAGGAGAGCAGGGGTATAATTGTTCCTTGAAAATCTGGAAACAGATTAAGTAAATTGATTAGTCTCTAATTTTGCATAATTTGTATCACATCTTCACATTAATTTCATATTAAATTCTGCTAATAAAGCTTTGCTTACTTGATTCTAGGTTCATGGTGTTCCATGAAGAAGAAGACCCTAAATCACCATTTAATTGGTGATTAAAAGCCTATTAAAGATAGCCATTAACCTAGACAGCTGATTCTGTAAAAACCAGGAGCTGCAAAGAAGAAACCGGGCATAGGGACAGACGGGACCGCGCGCGGCCCCAGTATGGCCACGAAAACGCGACCTGGGCCGCGTTTCCGCGGCCGTACGGCCCCGGCCCCGGCCGCGTTTTGGGCCAGGGCCTGTCCCCTGGCCCCCCTCTTCCCTGGTGGCTATAAATACCCCCCTGGGGTTTCAGAGTAAAGATATGCAGAGTTTTAAGAGTAGTTTCATTTCCATTTTGTAGTTTAGAGTAGTGTAGTGTAGTTTTTCTTCTTCTTCCTCCCTTATATTTTTCATGTCTTGTAGATCTTGTAATATGGAGAGAGAGAGAGAGTGGTACATGTTGGGAAGCAAGAGTGCTTGTAATAGAAGGTGATAATCTATGAAAGGTGCTCTCTTACCTTATCTTTGTTTTTTTCTCTCTAATCTCTTTTACATGTGTAGCTAGTCTTTTCTCTCATGGAAACTAACTACTAACCACCAACTTACTAACTTCTTTTATGATAATCCATATGAATCTAATAGCCTCGTTTTGGCCTTGCTATTGCAAGAGCCATTGATGCTCATGATGATGGATCTAACATTCTAACTTCTAACCACTAACAAGGTAACATTACTTTACTTCATGCTTGCTCTTATCGGGTTTTGATGATTTAAGTGTAACTTGCACTTGTTTGTTGAGTTGGGTTGTGATCAGTTACATATGGGTCATGCTTTGAATCGCTCTTGAACCAAGGACTAGTAATGACCAATGATACATGTGAGCGAACTATCACTGAGAGGTTAGCGTGTTGGTGGAGTCATTAGTAATTAGTAGCCATGAGTTTTCTTTCTCTTTCACTTTGTTTTAGAAATATCAAAAATCACAAAAACCATTCTTTTCTATGTTTCTCACTTCTTTGTGTTCCACCGTATACTTCTCTTTTTCATTCTTTCTTTTCTTTTCTTTACATTCTTTCAAACATTGAAGCACTTTTAACAAACACGTTAATCAACCGGTAAAGCTTCTATCGCCTCCCGTCCTTGTGGATTCGACTCGTTTTAGCCTCTATGCTATAACGGAAGTATCGAGGAAGCCAAAGCACACACATTAAATATCAATTTCAAAATATACACTTTTTGTGCGTGGTTTTCCCCGATCAAATTTTGGCGTCGTTGTCAGGGATGGGAACGGTTTGATTTCACATTTTTGTTAACTTTTCTTCTTTATTTTTTGGTGTGCAGGTTAAAGTTTTAGCATTGTAGAAGTCCACACTTGTTCAAGTGTGGTTAGGTAATTCTTGTATATTCTTATATTCTGCTGCTAATTTTTATTAAATATCACCTGTGCACTGTAAATAATTATAAGAACTAAAATACAGAAATTGGATGCTTTAAAACGGTTTAGACATTTGCATCTTGCATCTAGGCACGTGTCAATTTTATTCTAATATACTGTATTTTATTCTTGTGTTGTTGTGATTCTGATAGGAGGTGTACATATTGCATTGCATATAGTTAGGACAAACACTTTAGTGATTTACTCGCTTTTTTGTATTTATTCTTATCTATATTGTACACTTGCACAAATTAAATTTAAGGGCAAAACCCAAAACAACATAAGGTCGGGAAGTCATTACCCTCCCTTAGCTCAAAAATCACCTCCCCACTCACATAACCCAAGCCTAATAAAAATTGCTAGACGTTGGCCCCTAGGGACATCTCGGACTCATTTAGGAGATTGACCTAAGGGGGAAGTTGTTAGAATTTGACTCTTGCTAAATCGGTATCTAAGGTTGGGGATTGAGAGGCGAAACCTCGAAGAATAGTGGTTTGGCATAATTAGGCCCGTTGCTCCGGCACGGATACCTCCCAATTATCTTGCCCCTACCGGCTGATTAACTCGTGGTCAGCTTCCGACAATATACCCCCCGTGGACAGTCTAACCAGTTAGGAGTCGTCTAGGTCTAAGTCAACTCTAGTATAGGCTTGTTTTCTTTCTTTTTCTTTGTTGTTTGTTTATCTGTTTGTTTTTCTTTTTGTAAATTGTGATATGGATTTTAATAACAACAATTCTTTCAATTATAATATGAATTCATATTTCACCCGGACCTCATTTGACTTGGATAACTCTGACCCAGCAATGTAAAACATGAACCAACCACATATGCCGGGTTGGGATTATCCGAATCAATATGACCCATATCCCCAACCATATGACCATAATTTTTAAAATAATTTCAACTCTTCACAGAGTCCATAGGGATTCACCTCCCCCGAGTCAAATTTTCAACCGTCTTGTCCACAATTTTCACAAAGTTCATTCCCCGATTTTGCTTCCTATCCTCCTTTTCCTAAACCACCTACTGAAGAAAAATCATCATTGCAAAGGACTTTGGAAGAAGTGATAGAGGCCCAAAAACAATTTGAAAACAATATGACCTCATCATGTCTACAAAATTTTCAAAATTCATGTAGTTCTTTCCCAGAATAGCTCAAAGGAAAATCATTATGGGAAAAATTATGGAATTCGTGCAAGAGATCGAGCGCATAATGCAAAATACGATTGACTTCCCATGTCCATCAAATGTTCAAGAATCTTGCCATTTTGGAAATCCAGCTTCAATTTCATCATACCAACCTGAAATTGACCAATATCCAATTCCTGATACTTTGGCAAGTTATCCATTTCCTGAAATTGAACTTGAAGATGAATGTGAACCTGAGCTTCAAGTTAGCAATTCGAGTCCGTTCATTGAATCACTATCGATTCCTGTAGTGTTACCTAAACTAATTGACGTTCTTAAGCCAGTTTTGATTCCCATCATTCCTAAACTTGACTCGATCATTTCACCCATTCACATTCTTTCTATGGACAAAAATCAAAATTCAATTTTATTACATCCATTTGAACTTGCCCAAAATC
Organism: Agave tequilana; assembly: GCA_038442645.1. NCBI lineage: Eukaryota > Viridiplantae > Streptophyta > Magnoliopsida > Asparagales > Asparagaceae > Agave > Agave tequilana. The sequence goes on along the minus strand of JAVJIF010029654.1, from coordinate 121,107 downwards.
TTAAAAACCACCTTGACATTTTGGCAAGTTATCCTTTTCCTAAAATTGAACTTGAGCTTGCAAGTGATCCTGAACCTCAAGTTGGTCATTCTATTTCACTTTTTGATTTAATAATGACCCCGGTATCTTTAACAGATTTTTTCTCTATTCCGGAGTCAGCATTGAATCCTGTACCAGTATACCGTGAAATGGAATCACCAATCTCTCATGATCATACTTCATTCATGGGGAAAATGTGTGAATATCCATTCTTTGGTTTGGACCCTATTTTTGAACCAATTTTGACTCTCATTGTTGACACTCGACTTGACTGAGTTAACTTCCCGAGTCGGTATCGGTTTTTTTTCCTGTTCCATTTGAGTCCAAATCAATCATCTCTCAAAATCACCCGTCATTGTTGGACAAGAATGTTGAAGAAAATGACTCAGTCATTATTTTTGAAAATTTGAAATTAGATGGGGATAAAATTTTCAATAAGACCATTCAATCCATCATTCTTTTATTGGGTCATGTTAGAGAGGTCATTGGTGGGTTCTTGCAAGATCCCCGCTATTTTGATTGGGTCACAACGCTTGGCCCAATCAGACCACCACCGGAGCCACCCCCTTGAGGTAATCTTCCTTCCCTCTCCATTTGTTTCATGTATTTACACATTCACGATGCATTGAGGACAATGCCTGAGATAAGTGTGGGGGAGGGTTTACTAACATAGGTAGTTTTAAATTTTCTTTCTTTTATATTTCTTTTTAATTTAAAAAATTTTCTTTTTCTCTTTTTACAAAACTTTTTGAAATAAGATAAATAGTTTTGCTTTATTTTTAAGAAAATTAAGATTATCTTAGAAATTAGGAAGACCTAAAATTTTGAAATTTAAACCAAGTCAAAATAATAGATCTTGTCTAAATTATAAGATAAGAAAGTAAGATTGAAAAGATAATTTGATCTTGAATTTTTTGCCTTAGATTTATGCACTCCACACTTACACAATTTTGGGATTGAAACAAAGACTGAAAATGCCATAAAAATATATATTAAAAAAATTATGATAATAAAAATCACTTATTGAAGTTGGGTAATTATGTCTCAGGAAGCATGATTATTTATACCTAAAATGGTGAACAAAAAATAAAATAACCCCCTTTAGTTTGTGGCCTTGTTTACTCGAGTCCTTAAGTCCGAGGGATGTTTTCTCATCTGGTGCCCTAAGACCATCTGATTTGGGAGTCACCGGCTAAAAGCTCACTACTGGGTAAATAAGAAAGCCTAAGAAAACTAAGGGAAGAAAAAAGAAAAAATAAATAAATAAAAAAATAATATATATTAAATAAATGGCATGAAAGTTTGAGTCGATATCCCAAAAATCTTCACAGTTCACAAGGTGCATAATTTTCTAAGAGTTTTATGAAAGATCAAAGAGTCAATTCAATTTTAAATTCTTATATTTAATTTATAACAAGATATTTTGCATTTTGACTTAGTTTAAGAAAGAACAATTTCTGATTAACCTATGACCTTAGATCACTTATATTTTCGCAAAAATATTTCAACACTTTTCTCTATTTCAAAATGTGTTTTCAAAATACTAACATTTGATTTCTTTTTTTATGGATTTTGTGGTGTAATCCGCTGAAAACCCTCAGGAGACAAAACTCCTCCTCTAGGGGAAACTTAGAGGTTTAACGGCTTGTTGCACATGCTCAGTGCAATCGCGTCACCTGCGAAAGTGGTGTAATAATTCCTTAGTTTTTGTTTTGCTCGGGACGAGCAAAAGATAAGTGTGGGGGTGTGATTAGTCTCTAATTTTGCATAATTTGTATCACATCTTCACATTAATTTCATATTAAATTCTGCTAATAAAGTTTTGCTTGCTTGATTCTAGGTCCATTGTGTACAATGAAGAAGAATACCCTAAATCACCATTTAATTGGTGATTAAAAGCCTATTAAAGATAGTCATTGACCTAGAGAGCTGATTCTGTAAAAATCAGGGGCTGCAAAGAAGAAACCGGGCACAGGACCTGACAGGAGACAGACGGGACCGCGCGCGGCTCTAAGTGCAGCGCGCACGACCCAAGTATGGCTGCGGCCCCGGCCGCGTTTTGGGCCAGGTCCTGTCCCCTGGCTCCCCTCTTCCCTGGTGGCTATAAATACCCCCCTGGGGTTTCAGAGCAAAGATATGCAGAGTTTTAGGAGTAGTTCCATTTCCTTTTTGTAGTTTAGGGTAGTGTAGTGTAGTTTTTCTTCTTCTTCCTCCCTTGTATTTTTCATGTCTTGTAGATCTTGTATTAAGGAGAGAGAGAGTGGTACTTGTTGGGAAGCAAGAGTGCTTGTAATAGAAGGTGACAATCTATGAAAGGTGCTCTCTTACCTTAGCTTTGTTTTCTTCTCTCTAATCTCTTTTACATGTGTAGCTAGTCTTTTCTCTCATGGCAACTAACTACTAACCACAACTTGCTAACTTCTTTTATGATAATCCACATGAATCTAATAGCCTCGTTTTGGCCTTGCTCTTGCAAGAGCCATTGATGGCTCATGATGATGGATCTAACACTCTAACTTCCTAACCACTAACAAGCTAACATTACTTTACTTCATGCTTGCTCTTATTGGGTTTTGATGATTTAAGTGTAGCTTGCACTTGTTTGTTGAGTTGGGTTGTGATAAGTTACATATAGGTCATGCTTTGAATCGCTCTTGAACCAAGGACTAGTGATGGCCAATGATGCATGTGAGGCAACTATCACTAAGAGGTTAGCGTGTTGGTAGAGTCATTAGTAGTTAGTAGCCGTGAGTTTTCTTTCTCTTTCACTTTGTTTTAGAAATATCAAAAACCACAAAAATCATTCTTTTCTATGTTTCTCACTTCTTTGTGTTTCACCGTATACTTCTTTTTCATTCTTTCTTTTCTTTTCTTTACATTCTTTCAAACATTGAAGAACTTTTAACAAACACGTTAATCAACCGATAAAGCTTCTATCACCTCCTGTCCTTGTGGATTCAACTCGTTTTAGCCTCTATGCTATAACGGAAGTATTGAGGAAGCCAAAGCACACACACTAAATATCAATTTCAAAACATACACTTTTTGTGCGAGCGCAGTTTTCCCCCGATCATCAATCTGTTTAAATCTGAAAAGTAGCCTTGCTGCGAAGCTAGATCAACTTCTGCGAAGTTGGGAATAGCAGGTAGCGTCGATCTCCTGATCTGTTTTGATTCTTTCCAAATAATTGAAAGATCTCCCTTGATCTTCTTACTCGTTTTAGGAGAGTCAAAAGATTATGGTAAACAACTGCCAAATTTGATCTCAGATTTGATTTCGATTGGATTTGATCTTGATCTTGAATAGATTTGATCTCATTTAGAGATTTAATTGGTCAAAGGTGACCATAAAAAACCCGCAGCGGAGCTGCAGCGTCGAGCTCGCTGCGGAGCTGGAAGGAGCATCTGGCGAAGTCAGAAGAAAGCTCTTCAGCGGAGCTGGATAAACATCCGTGGCGAAGCTACCACCCTTCTGCGCGGTTACGTGTATTACTTCGAGCGAAGGTAACTCTCTGTGGAGTTAACTAAGCACTTCAAGCGAAGCTATAAGTTTGCTCTCCGATAGAGCTTAGAACAGTTCCAAGGCGAAGTTGGACAAACTTAGCCTCTCAGGTGAGGCTATCCCCTTGGGCTCATGTGATGCTAAGTGTTGAGCTAACTTAGCATCTTAGACCTGATTAGGTCTCTTCAAAGACAATCTGGGCTCACTGTCTGCTTCACTGGATTAGTAGAATCCAAGTCTCTGATTTGTCCCTCAGAGATGGGTACAGAATTGGTCGTCAGCTTGTCAATCACTTATCTTTTGTAAATGTCAACAAGTTTAGACATTGTTCAGGCCAGTCAGGAATCTTGTCTTTTTTAGAGTGTCAATAAGACCCCCTTCAAAGTTTTCGAAAGTCTGCAATAGAATGATTCAGGCTTCGAAATACTTTGAATTGCTTTGATTGATGATATGTGAAGTACAGACGTCGCCATGGTGGTTGAGTTCAGCTTCGCTTTCCATCCTGCTTCTGGATTAGAATAAGTTCGCCGAGGAATCATGTAGATTCGCGACTCTGAGTAGCTTCGCGTCTGGATAGCTCCGCGTTCGAGCCTCCCGGAGTAGATTCGCTTCAAATTGGTCTTGGAACGTCGTTCCTTTCCCGAGGCTAACTGCTTTCGGCTAGTTACGAGAAGGATTGCCCTTTTTTTCGAGGTTAGAAATAACCTCTCTTGCATTAACGAGGAAGATCATTGCTTCCTCTTGCATTTTCGAGGGAGACTATTCCCTTTCTCAAGGCTTAATAAATGCCTTAAATTCGTTCGCACTTCTAAGCTTAAAGCAGAGGCGGTGCGATCAGGCCATGAGGCCTATAAATAGGACACTTGAAGTCCTCTGTAGAGAAGTAGCCTGTTCATGACATCTCCTGGTTGTTCAGAGAAGTATACTCAGATTTCTAAAATAGTGGGGTGCCCACTCTGCTCATTAATTGGCTAAGAACTAGTACGTCTCGGTCATCCAGAGACTTTACCAATGGACTAATGACTTTAGGGAGTTTATCTCCCTTAATTTAGCTTTATTAGCTACCTCAGGGATTGATTTTCTTTGCTCTTCATTTTGTATCTGACAGATTTGCAGAGAAGGGCTTCAGCCCTATTTCCCAGCTTCCTGGCGAAGCTATCATTTTCACTTGATCAAAGAAAGATCATTGCATGCTTGCCTGTTAAGTTCGCCATATAGGCAAGAATTGGGACTTAGTCTCTTCAAGTTTGAGCCAGTCTTGCCATATAGGTGGGGCTAAAACTGCGTCCCTCTGGATCAGTCTGGCTTAGCCATATAGGCGAGGCTAGGGCTTGGCTTATGCTGAGCCAGCCCATCATCACTGTGCAAGCGAGGCTATCTTCTGCTTAATTGAAATCCATCCTTAAAGCACAACTAGATCAGATATAAATTGCTTCGCCCAAGGAACTTGACTTAGCGTATCACACTTGCATTTTCCTTTGATTTACTGCTAACTTGTTTTCAGTTGGTATTGCAGTGAACTATGCTTGCCAATCTTTCAATTTGATGAAAGAGATCAGAGACTTGCCTCTCGATCTTCTGGTTGAAACTTTAATCCTAAGCAGGAGGAACAAACGGGGGCAGCTGATGCGTGTTCCCAGAAGAGGTTGGCAGTCGCTTATCCGAGATGATCCACTTTGAGAAGGGGCTGGTAGTCGCTTATCCGAGATGATCCACTTTGAGAAGGGGCTGGTAGTCGCTTATCCGAGATGATCCACTTCGGGCAAGCGGGCGTCACCTGTAAGGTCTCATATCCTTCCTTTGCCAATTTTCATCAAAGAAGGTCTGACTTTCTGGTGGCAACCGGTCCTTTGTCAATTTTTATCAAAGAAGATCCAGCTTCTTGATGGTAAACCTACCATTATGCGAAGGATTACAGCCTTGTATAGGAGGAAGGCCTTTCGTGTCTAGTTAGTTTGGCTTGGAAGTAGATAGGACCACTTGTATGCCTTTGAAGCAATGATTCGGTTGTACGAACCACCTTGATGTAGCGCCAATGTATCTTCCCTTTTGAATCAATAAAATTTTATTTTGTGCTATTTATCTGCTTTGTTTCCCTCCTTTTTAATCCGAGAACACCTGGAGTGGACCAACGGAGCTAAACTTCCTGCGAAGTTAAAGACAGAATCCTATCTGAATCAGGAACGAGCTTCCAGCTAAGCTAGCATGAATTTTCTGCGAAGTTCGAGCTTTAAGTGGGTTTAAGGTTAATCTTTCGACGAAGTTGCTCAAACATTGCATGAAGTCAACGCTGAACTCATGGCGGAGTTAGTCCTTAGTGGGGCTGAAGTAACGCTTCCTGGGAAGGCGCTTTAGGCGCCGTTTCAAATTAATTTGAAACGACTGCCTGCGCTCCTTTCGAGGAGGCGACATTTAGGCAATCATCAGCCTATAAAAGCCTGATCGGGCTGAAAGAGAAGGCACCACTTCTCTTTGAATTTTTAGAGCACTCTGACTCTCTTCTTCTTCTTCCTCCTTCATTTGGAATTTCAAGAACTTCTTCTTTAGTTCTCCGATGGCTCTCAAAAGATGGGCAGGAAAAGAGGTAGCAACCTCTATGATGGAGGGTCCTTCTCCTCCTCTGGTCATCGAATGACCTATCGCGGGTAGGGATCTTTCCCTTTTGATCAGAGATTTTCATCTCTCTTTTAAAGCCAATTTCTAGCTATCTTCTGATGAATCCAGAGTGATCAATCATGATCTGGTGATCTTAGGGAGTTCAATTCCCTGAATTTTCTTTGATTTCTTGATTGGGAATCTTAGAATCGAAGGGTCTCTTCTTCAAGCTTCCAAGCGAAGCTATCCCTTAGGCGGTTCACATCCTATTGAATGATAGGCTGCGAAGCTAGCCTTTGGAGTGTAACTGAAAAAGACCTTAGTGCCCTTAAAATAATTTTTAGGCAGCAGTACCTTTCTGACGAAGTTAGCCCCTGGGGCTTCGTCGCGTTCTATTGTTCGAGGTCAAGCTTTCAGAGCGAAGCTAATACTTGGATATTTTCCTACATCCTGCCTTCGTGTGGAGTTAAGCTGCAGCTGCGAAGCTAAGCTTCTGGGCGAAGCTATTGTTAGGCCAGCTTCGCTCGGAGAGCGAAGCTATGCCTTAACAAAAATACATTCTTGTTTTAGCTCTCGTTTGGCTAATGAACTAATCATAGTTTCTCCTTATTTTTTGCAGTGCACTATACTCCTGGTCCTCTGAACAGTCTCTTTGGCACAGCCAAGGGGCTAGATGGCAACGTCAGCCTGCAGTTTCAAGGACAGGCTTTACTATTCAGCGAGCGAAGTACTCTTGCTCGGGATGCACTTATTCATACTAGGGATCAGCGCACCATGAGGAGCATCTTAACTACTGCTCCCCTTGAAGATTCCGATCGAAGAATCTATCGAAAGCCCGGCTTCATGTTCGGAGATGCAGCGCGCGACAACGATCACCAGCTGCTAGCCAGAGAGGGGCAGTGGATTTTCAAATTGGATGGTGAGAAGTACTATCTCCCATCTAGCAAACGGCATTTTCAATGTGTGACGAGGGCTCGAAAGATGCAGTGACAAGTGACTCGGACTACTGACTCCGTTCACGTAGGGAAGTTGATAATTCCATCCCCTGGTTACACAAGGGCGGGTCCTCCTCAGTGCACATTAGGTCTCCACCCTGGGAATGTACTTCCAGACATCCTAGTGGGAGAAAACCCCGCGGTGGCTCAGACCTTTGGAAATCAGTTCTTTAAAGTTTGTGGCAATTATCCAGCCACTGATTTTAGGACTCCGGGGTGGATTCACCCTCTCAAGGCATGGTGGAGGGACTTGACTCTATATGTTCTTGCTCATTTTGAGGAGGATCTGGAGAGGCTGGGACTTTACGAGACCGTCACGGCGACCTGTTATGGTATTCAGATGAGCGTAGCAAACTTCTACGCTATCTTTGAGTTGTACTGCTCGGCTACAGGGATCTTCTTCACCCGTGTTGGCGAATTGGGTATGGCTCTGCACGAGATGTGGGAAGTCTCTGCTCTGCCTTTGGGGTCTCTCCCATATGAAGAATATTTCCCGTGCGAGGCCGAATTGGCTCTTCTGGAGAAGCAGGAGCCCGCCTTGTTTGAGACTTACCGGGAATTGATGTGCCACCTCTACATTTGCTCCAGCATGCATGGGAGCCATAAGGGAGCTTCATGCAGTTTGAAGAGCTGGGAAAATTATTTGTTCTCTGAACTGGAAGGTACTCCTGAAGCAGCTCATTGTGGAGTTGCAGATGAAGATATCTTTCGCCGAATGCAAGAGCACTCTCAAGGGGATTTGATTCTGGAAGAAGATGACGGACCCTATGAGAAAGGCGATATTCTTTGGAGTTTCACCACCAGGCTCATCGACCGGCGTCCCAGAAGTCACTTTTGGTTGGTTTTTTAACGGTCTGGTTGAAGAGATGTGTGGTGTTCGGAAGGATTAATTGTATTGAAAAGAGGTTTATAGTAAACCATTGGTTGCCGTGTACCGATGATCAAGAACTTCGAATGTATATGTAGGTTTACTTTGCTCCTTCCGAATCACCATTCGTAGCATAAGCTAGGACGGGTCGTATCCGCAGGGAGGGTTAGCGATAGAACCATTCAAGGTTTGTATTGAAATCTTTGTGAAGAAAAATGAAGGTTCTTCTTTGTTTTAAAAAATTGAAAATAAAATGATGTGGAAGGTGAGTGAAAAATCTTTGGGTGTTGCGTAAAAGAAAAGAAGAAATGAGAATAAAGATGGAAGGAAAACGGAGATATTTGAAAAGAAGAAGTTTTTAGAAGAGAGATTTTTAAGAATAATATAAAGAGAAGCCATGACTAACTAACATTTTAATTTACTAACTTACTACTCTCGTTGGGTGATGCATGCCTCATATCGAATCATCGGCAAAGGTATGTCTTGCTTTGCCAAGTTCTTGTGTTGTCCCATGTCGAAGGTGTTTCTCATCTAGGCTAGTTGCCTCCTTGAATCATTGGCTCCCTAATAGATTTTCATTAGTGGAACAAGGATAGTCACTTATAACGATGCTAAGAAACATACAAGATTCATTAGTCCATCAAAGCTATAATAAAGCGAGCATGAAATAAGAACTTGTAATGTAGTCATTGGTATAGTGAAGTGCTCCATCTTCATGTTCCATCAAGGCACTTGTTCTAAGGACAAGGCTCTAAGTGAGGCTCACATGAGTCATGTGGAGGGAGAACTTAGCATTTGCAAAAAAAAAAAAAAACAACTCATCTTCATTGGAGGTAAAATAGACTTGTAGATTGCAAGACTTAAAAGAAGAAAGTATCCAATGAATCATATAAGTTAGCAATCACCCAAGAGTTAGTAGTTAGTAAAATTAAAAATTAGTTAGTCATGTTAATAAATTAGCTAGACATGAAAATAAAGAACAAGAAACAGTTCATTGTAGAAGAGAAATAGAAGAAAGTAAAAGCTTAAAGAAAAATAATGCACTAGAATAAGAGAAGATGAAGATTGAAAGCTCGATCCTTGTATTGCGTTGTCACCGTCTCCAATTACAAAGATTGCTCACTCTCACTTTTCTGGAATCTAGAAGGAGAAAAAGAAAATTACATAAGAGACTAAAAGAAAACCTAGAGAAACCCTAACAATTTTCCTATAAACAATGCTTTTTCTCCTCCCCGATTATAGAGGCCCTAGGGGTTTATTTATAGTCTTCATGAGAGGAGGCCATCCCACTTCAGTCTCCGGATCAAACGCTGAAGTAACGGCCTAAAGATTACCACGGGTCCGTGGCATAAGCCGCGTTTCCGCGGCCGTTTCTTTGCCGCTGCGCTAGCGGATTTTTGTACCTTTCTGTTGTATCTCGCATCCTCAGTGGATCTTCTAGAAACGGAGAATATGCTTTGGGAACTGTGCAGATCTGGGCTTTCTTCTTGTGGGCTTCTAATTAATTCTTTAATTCCTCAAAAATCATAATTCTTGGGCCTCCTTCTCCATTAAACATTGGACTTGAAAAAAGAGAGAAAAAAACAATAAGAATCCAATTTTTATTCAGATAAGCATAGCATGGTGGTAGAAAATGATGCATAAATGACTCCAATCACACCCCCATACCTAGCTTTTGCTCGTCCCTAAGCAAAATAAGCAAGAGAAAAAAAATCCTAACTAAACTATTACACCACTTTCATAGGTGACACGATTGCACTGAGCTCGTGCAACAAGCCGTTAAACCTCTAGGTTACCCTAGAGGAGGAGTGTTGTCTCCTGAGGGTTTTCAGCGGATTGCACCCACAAAATCCCAAAGAAAAAGAAAATGTTAGTGAAAAAGTGAAACATTTTTTATGATCCATTTCCTTCAAGAATTTCGGTGATCTATCGGTTTAGGGTTATTCTAAACTTTTCCTTCTTTTTTATAAGTTTTCATTTGAAATATTGTTTTCAACTTAGGTTAAGTTTTCCAAGAATAGAGAGAAACTGGATTCTGTATCAGGCCTAACACATATACATATGTATGAGAGATTTTCTTAGAGTTTAGTTCGTTTGTTCACACATATATATATAATTTTTTTCTTTCTTTTTATTATTATTGTTATTTTTTATAGTATATATTTACATTCTCTTAGCTTCATTAGGCTTTCTAAATTACTCATGTAGCGAGCCTTTTACCGATGACTCCCAGACCAGATGGTCTTAGGGCACCAGATGAAGATACATCCCTAAAGTTCAAGGTCTCGAGTAAACTAGGCCACGAATGCTAAGGACTCAACCACTTTTAGGCGTGACTGGTTATGCTTCTTAAGGTACAACCAAACAGCTTAATTAGTGATCAAGTTTTATTTATGAATATCTATATTTTATTATTTTATTTTATTTTATTATTATTTTTTTATATATTTATGTAAACAAACTCACTAAGTCTTTGATTAATCCCTCAATATGCAAATGTATATAATGTTTAGAAAATAATTCAAAATCTAGCTATCTTTTCTATTCTTTTCTTTCTTAACCTAAAGATCCAACAAAATTTCTTATTTCGACTTATATTAAGAAATCTTAGTTTAGAATTTCCTTAATACCTAAGATCAAGTTAATTCTTTTCAATAAATGGATCAATATATTTTTTTGTTTTTTGTTTTTTATATATAAGAAACAAGAAACCAAGAAATCTAAAAGAAAAAGTCTAGAAAAATCCTATGTTAGTAAGAAAAGAGAAATATAAGAAAAGAGAAACCTAGAAATCTAAAAGAAAAAGTCTAGAAAATTCTTATGTTAGTATCTACCCCCCCATACCTATCCCATGCATTGTCCTCAATGTATGTAAGAAAATATACGCATGAAATAGGTAAAGAAATGTATCACCCCCGCCTTCGGCTTAGACCAAAGGTGGTGCTGGGTCCAGTCGACTGTGATCGCCGCAGACCCTCCTCAATGCGGTCTAGGCGAGATGTTTGCTCCGCAACCTGTTTGCGTAGTCGAATCTGCCCCCGAAATATCTTCTTCATGCCTCACCAAATGGTAAGACATGAAGGCGCGTGAATCAGTTGGGGGTCCTGTTGCCAAAAAGCTGGCTCATCCTCCTCTTCTAAAAGTTCCTCCGAAGAGGACTCCACAGGGACATCTTCGGATTGGACATTAGAAGTTCAAACCGCATGAAGACAACTATTGTAAGCGCTAGTCGCCCTCTCTTGTGCAACGAACACCCTATCATATGAGTCAAAAACTGCATCTGGTAAGAAAGTCCTACACAGAGAGTGATCAAAACTGGGTGCGAGTACTTTGCACCGCGTGTGCGGGAGGAGTTTGTGATGATACTATGAAAAATGATCTTGTTGATACATATAGTGTGCTGTCGAGTCATCAGGTCGTGTATAATCTGCAGCACTGGCCTGTTAAAAGAGGTTGTGTGGTCCAGTCCTAAAATATTACGTTGAATCCAGCGATCAACGCAATGTACGTTTCTAAATGTAGTACTGGCTTTGAGCCCCCTATCTTGTTCCATACCACGAGCCCCCATGACAGTCATGTAATCGATTAAAGGTAGGGGGTCGCTATGATGTGGGTTGCAAGGGACATGTGTGAGTTCTTCCAGTAGAAGAAGCATGACAATAATATCCCCAGTGGGCATGTGCACCAAGATTTGGTATGTGTCAAAGTTTACAGAGGCGTGATCTATAGAATTGTAGAAAAGCTTAACGTGCTCAGAACAATAATAAGCCTCGTGATCAGAATTATCATATATCAATGCATACCAATCCCACGCACGAATATGATCTAAAAATATATGCCCATAACTGTTCACATCGCTAAGTATTCTAGCAAAATATTTTTCAGCGAAAATTGATGGTGCCATGATGAATAATAGGAAGCAACGAGAAGGGATACGCAAACCTCCCCCAGACTACATGGGGGGAAACTCAAACGATATTGTAGAGAGCAATCTGTGATGGTAGCAGAGGTTTAGACGGTAGATTGGAGATCCTCAGATGGCTGCGTCTGCAGGGAAATTTGGCGGCGGCCCAGGTTCGGCAGGGTGGCCGCGCGGCAGCTGCCGTAGAAACGCGGCCGGATCGTGGAGAGAGGGGCGCAAAAAAATTTGGAGGGCGGCACTGGATGTTTGTGTTGTAGATTTGAGATTGGAAGTAGGGTATTGAGGAGAACACGGGAGGGGGGATATTTATAAGAAGCTGAGAAGGACGAAATCCCCAAATTGTCCAATTGGAAACTAGGAATTTATAACCCTAGGTTATTTAGAAAGAAAGGGAGTGGAGGGAAAGATGAAAAAACCTAGGTGATATTTAGCACCTAAGTCCCACTTATTTATTCTTTTTTTTCTTTTTTTTCTTTTTTTTATTTACAAAGGAGGTTCCAAAATGATTTACAGGAGACATCGGGGAATGGTGTGGAATTACATGGTCACATATAGACTGTCACAAAGACCCAGTTCAATAACATTGTGTGACTCAGACTCCGTGGTGAAAAATGGCTTTAGGCGTTGACCATTCACTTTGAAAGTGTTGCCATCTTTGGGATCGAAAATTTCAATGGCACCATGATGAGAGACGTTCTGGACGATGTAGGGGCCTGACCACCTGGTTTTTAATTTACCAGAAAAAGGTGGAGTCTAGTATTGTACAACAGAACTTTTTGTCCCGAGACAAAATTTTTCCTATGAATTGACTTATCATGGAAAATCTTAACTCGGTGTTTAAATATCTGAGCGTTATCGTATGCATCATTTTGTAATTCTTCTAACTCGGATATCTGCAGCTTTCTCAAATCACCAGCTTTGTCTAAGTCCAAATTCAGTTGTTTTATTGCCCACATAGCATGGTGCTCTAACTCCACAGGCAGATGGCAGGGTTTTCCAAATACAACTCGATATGGAGACATACTGAGGACAGTCTTATAGGCGGTCCGATATGCCCACAGGGCATCAATCAGTTTGATGGACCAATCCTTATGATTTTGTCCAACAGTTTTTTTCAATATCAGTTTAATTTGTCTGTTGGTGACCTCCACTTGCCCGTTCGTCTGAGGATGATAGGCCGTGGATAATTTATGAGAGATGGAGTACTTCCGCATTAGGGCTTCAAAAGCCCGGTTGCAGAAATGACTCCCGTTGTCACTAATTATCGCACGTGGGGCTCCGAAGCGAGAAATGATGTTTTCCCGTAAGAACTTGATGACAACTTGGTTATCATTTGTCCTAGTAGGAATATCTTCAGCCCACTTAGAAACGTAGTTTACGGCCACCAAAATGTATTGGTTGCCATAGGACAGAGGAAAAGGTCCCATGAAATTGATGCCCCACAAATCAAAAATTTCTACCACAAGGATCGGTGAAAGGGGCATCATGTCTTTATGTGTGATCCGACCCGTCATTTGACATCTGGCACAGAGCTTGCAGAAAGTATAAGCGTCCTTAAAGAGAGTGGGCCAATAGAACTCACTCTGAAGGACTTTCTCAGCAGTCTTACGTGGACCAAAGTGTCCACCATAAGCCAGCTCGTGACAAAATGTCAATACGCTATGATGTTCATCCTCAGAAAGACACCTTTTAATTATCTGATCAGGGCAATATTTGAATAAATACGGTTCATCCAAAAGAAAAACCGTACTTGTTTCATAAAGCGATATTTGTCCTGACCGGACCAATTTGAAGGTGTTTGCCCGGTTGCAAGGTAGTTTGCTATATCAGCATACCAGGGCTCTTTACACATCGTAAAGATGTGTTTGTCAGGAAAGTCTTCATTGATAGGTAAAGTCTCAATTGGTGTATTAGGAATTCTCGAAAGGTGATCTGCCACCACATTTTCAACGCCCTTTTTGTCTTTAATTTTCAAATCAAACTCTTGCAAAAGAAGTATCCATCGAATCAGTTTGGCCTTTACATCCTTCTTTTGTATTAAGTATCTAAGGGCAGAGTGATCAGTGAAAATCGTTGTCTGGATCCTAGTAGGTATTGGCGAAATTTTTCCAACGCAAACACAACTGCTAAAAATTCCTTTTCAGTTGTCGTGTAATTTAGTTGGGCCTCGTTAAGCGTCCTACTAGCATAGTAAATCACGTGTTGCCTATTATCAGTATGTTGTCCGAGAACAGCGCCTATGGCATAATCGGAGGCATCACACATGATTTCAAAGGGCCTAGTCCAATCAGGCGCTGAGATTATTGGAGCCGAAATAAGTCTGTGTTTAAGCTCCTCCCAAGCTTGTAGACATTCTTTATCAAAATTAAAGGGTACATCTTTTCCTAAGAGATTTGTCAAAGGTCTAGCAATTTTGCTAAACCTCTGAATAAATCTTCTATAGAAGCCAGCGTGCCCTAAAAAAGATCTAATGTCTTTTAAGCATTTCGGCTCAGGGAGCTTTGTTATAACATCCACTTTTGATCTATCAACCTCGATTCCTTTGTGTGAAACTTCATGCCCTAGGACAATTCCTTACTTGACAATAAAGTGAAACTTCTCCCAATTGAGTGTCAAGTTTTTCTCCATGCATCGTTGTAAAACTAACTTAAGATGGTGCAAGCATTGTTCAAAGGAATCACCATAAATGAAAAAATCATCCATGAAAATCTCTAAAAATTTCTCCACCATGTCGGAAAAAAGACTAAGCATGCAACGTTGAAACGTTGCAGGAGCGTTGCATAGGCCGAAGGCATTCTTCGGTATGCAAATGTTCCAAAGGGACAGGTGAAGGTTGTCTTGTCTTGATCCTCGGGAGCGATAGGGATTTTGATTGTATCCTGAATATCCATCCAGGAAGCAATAATACTCGTGTCCAGCTAGTCTCTCAAGCATTTGATCGATGAACGAAAGGGGAAAGTGGTCTTTACACATGGCGGTGTTTAATTTTCGGTAATCAATACAGACTCGAATCTTCGTTGGAAGACGAGTTTGTACTAATTCTTTCTTATCGTTTTCTACCACGGTAACCCCGGCTTTCTTGGGCACAGCGTGGACTGGACTAACCCACTGGCTATCAGATATGGGATAGATGATCCTATTGTCTAATAGCTTCAAAATTTAAGTTCTAACAGCCTCCTGTATGATTGGGTTTAGTCTACATTGTGGGTCACGTTTAGGTTTTGCATTTTCCATCAAATGAATCCGGTGTTGCACAATGGATGGACTGATTCCCTTTATATCAGCCATGGTCCAACCAATGCTTCTCGATTTTCCCTTAATACTACAAGAAGATCCTCTTCCTATTGTTCCGTCAGATGGGACGCAATTATCACTGGAAATGCTTCCTTTTCACCCAAGTACTGATACTTGAGATGACTAGGGAGAACCTTAAGCTCATAAGAGGGCACGTGATCTACCAATGGTTGTTCCTTGTGTAAGGGAAGGATAGGGGCTGCATCTGTTGCCCACTCCACTGTGGATTCAATTATTTGATCAAGGTTGAAGTCATCAGATTCCAACTCAAATTCTCTATCAGATTTGTATTCAATCTCCATTTCATGTTCACTTGCTAACCCCTCGATTAGGTTCACTTCAAATGACTCATTTTTCAAATCTCGAGGTTGTTTTCCAAGGTGAAAAATATTTACCTCTTTTGTCATATCTCCAAAGGTTAGACGCATTGATCCATTCCTACAGTTGATGATTGCGTTTGCAGTGGCAAAGAAGGGTCATCTTAGAATGACAGGTGTCTGAGCTTTGGGATTATGTATGGGTTGCGTTTCTAGAACAATGAAATCCACGGGGTAAATGAATTTCCCGACCGAATGAGAACATCTGTAATCTCCCTCTTTGGAATTTTTACAGATCGATCAGCCAGTTGTATAGTTACCCTGGTCGGACGGAGGTCTCCTGACCCGAGTTGCTGATACACGGAGAAAGGAAGAAGATTGATGCTGGCTCCTAGATCCAGTAATGCCCTATTTATTGTGGTCTGTCCTATAATACAAGAAATAGTTAGACTCCCTGGGTCTTTATATTTCACGGGAATTGGCCCAGTTAGCAACTCACTTATATTAGAAGCAAGGAAGACCTTCTTTGGGACATTAGTTTTCCTTTTCTTAGTGCACATATCTTTCAAGAATTTGGCATAGGAGGGAACTTGTTGTATGGCATCAAGAAGGGGTACATTGATCTGGACCTGATTGAACATTTCTCTAATTTTCTCCATTTAAGCATTAGTCTTTTGGTTTGCTAGCCTATTAGGGAATGGTACAATAGGCTTGTATGATTACTCTGCTACTTTATCTTTATTTGATTTGGTGGTTGAAGGTTGTGAACCTGAAGATGGATCATTTTTAGTCGGTGGCACTGGAACAAGAGATGTTGACACTGATTTATTTGGAACAGGATGATTGGAAACCTGATTGTCTATCTTCTTTTCAGATCTCAAAATATGAACAGTATTATACTGATTGGGACCTATGTCTTCAGCTTCATGAATAGGGAAGGGTTCTTAGGATTGGGTACTGGTTGGCTCGGCAATGTTCCTTTTTGTCTTTCATTCAATGAGCTAGCCAATTGACCTATCTGAACCTCTAACCTATTAATGGCCTGGTTGTGGGTGTTCATCATTGAGGCCTGGGTTTTAGATAAGGTTTCAATCATTCTTTTCAAATCAGACATTTTTTTATCAGGATGATTTTGTGTTTGTTGTTGCTGATATGCGGGCTGGAAGTTGTGTTGGAAGCTTGTTTGAAAATTTGGTGGACTCTGTTGGAAACTCAGTTGATGAGACTGAGCAGGGTATTGGTGTGAAAATGATGGTCTTGTTTGCTCATGACCAGACTGACTCCAAGAAAAGTTTGGATGGTTCCTCCATCCCGGATTGTATGTTTTGGAGTATGGATTGTAATTAGGTTTAGTGTATGCTGCATTCATATTCTCAGGGTACATTTGGGCTTGGTAGACGGGACACTCCTCAAACAGGTGTTAAGAGCATGGCAGTAGGTACAACCCGGGTTGATCACAGGTGGTGGGTTGACCTGATTTGCAGAATTTGGTTCCCTAGCCTCGAGCAGTTCTAGCCTTTTCATCAATTGAGTTATCTTTGCCTCGACAGCTATAGAGGATTCAATCAAATGCATACCAGCTCTGGAAGTGGTGGGATTAGTTTTCTCAGGGCAAGACTCCCATTGAATGGTTTTTTCTGCTAAAGCTTCAAAGAGATCCCAACCCTGGTTCTCATCTATCTTTAAAAATTCCCCTTGACACATGGTCTCGAGGAGTGTCTTGGTTTGATAATCTAGTCCGTCATAGAGAATTTGGCACTGTCGCCACTTCTCTATGCCGTGATGAGGACATTGGGCTAGTAAATCTTTAAACCGTTCAAAATACTTTCAGAATGGTTCACTTGATTCCTGCTTGAACTGCATTATGTTTTTTCTGATGAGGGCCGTTTTGTGAATGGGATAGAATTTCTTAAGAAAGACTTTGACAAATTCATCACATGTCGAGATAGAACTGGCAGGCAGATTGTATAACCATTTCTTGGCTATGTCCTTAAGCGCGAAGGGAATGAACCTTAATCTAACAGCATCTTCCCCGAGTTGGGGAATTCTCATCATCAAGCACACTTCTCCAAACTCACGAATGAAGAAATATGCGTCCTCGGATTCTAGGCCATGAAATCTTGGGAGTGTATTTATGAATTGTGATTTAAGCTCAAAATTGTTCCCAGTTGCTTCGGGTAAAAGAATGCATGAAGGAAGTGAAGTGCGAATGGGGTAGAACTTGTCTTGGAGAGAAGTATTGTTAGCCATGATTGGAATTGTGTTAGGAAGTGATGTTTGTGCAAGTGTAGAAGTCCTAACAAGTCTTGCTGAAATTGGGTCCCGATACCACTCTTGCATGCACAATCACAGACAACGTTCACCAAGCAATCAAGCGAAAAAGAAAAATAACAAACAAGAAAAAGGAAAAACAATCACCAGCTATCTAGGATTCCTGGACCTAGACGACTCCTAACTGTTCGATGAACCGAAGAAGGTTATTGCTCGAGTCAGACCACAGCTAATCAGCCAGGTGGGGGCAAGATTGGTGGGAGGTATCCGCGCAGAAGCGACGGGCCTAATTAAGCCAAACCACTAGCCTTCGGGGTTTCGCCCCTCAATCCCCAACCTTAGTCACTGATTTGACTAGAGTGTGAATCAAAAACAATTTCCAACCTCAGCTGATCTCTTAACGAGTCCGGATGTCCCTAGGGACTAACGTCTATCAAATTTTATTGAAAAGCCTGGGATTGTGAGTGCTTAGAATCTGATTTTTGGGCCAAGGAAGGGTGATTAAATTCCCACCTTATCTTGTTATTGGGTGTTGCCCTTAAAATCAATTTTGTGCAAATGTACAAGATAAACAAGATTCACTCAAAGCGATATAAATCAACCAAGAGATGAGTCCTCTTCTGAATGCAATACATACGTACCTTGCTCCAGTACTCTTCAACAGTAAAGTAAATGAATTGAAAAGACACGTGCCTAAAATGTAAACGTCTAATCAATTTTTTAAACTTTTCAACAAGTGTTTTACTGTTGGTTTATTAGCAGGCTCCTGGTGATGGCATACAAGAAATAAAGTTTGCAGATAACTCTAATTTTGCAAAGCAAGCAGCCCTGCAAAAAATCAGTCAGTAGTGAACTCCTTTTTGCCGCGGATCCGCGACCAGAGCCGAGGAAACGCGGCAATCCAGAGGGTGCTTGGTCTCTGCTTTCTAGAACAGAGGCCCAAGACCACTTATATGTTACTGCAATCTTCTTTCCTGCTTTCCCTGACCTGTAACCTGCAACAGAGAAGAAAAATTCGTTTCAGTTCCAAAAATTCAATAAAAACCGTTACCCTCCCCAGCAACGGCGCCAAATATTTGTTCGGAAGGATTAATTGTATTGAAAAGAGGTTTAGAGTAAACCATTGGTTGCCGTGTACCGATGATCAAGAACTTCGAATGTATGTGCAAGTTTACTTTGCTCCTTCTGAATCAACGTTCGTAGCATAAGCTAGGATGGGTCGTATCCGCAGGGAGGGTTAGCGATAGAAGCATTCAAGGTTTGTATTGAAATCTTTGCGAAGAAAAATGAAGGTTCTTCTTTGTTTTAAAAAAATGAAAAATAAAACGATGTAGAAGGTGAGTGAAAAATCTTTGGGTGTTGTGTAAAAGAAAAGAAGAAACGAGAGTAAAGATGGAAGGAAAACGGAGATATTTGAAAAGAAGAAGTTTTCAGAAGAGAGATTTTTAAGAATAATATAAAGAGAAGCCATGACTAACTAACATTTTAATTTACTAACTTACTACTCTCATTAGGTGATGCATGCCTTATATCGAATCATCGGCAATGGTATGTCTTGCTTTGCCAAGTTCTCGTGTTGTCCCATGTCGAAGGTGTTTCTCATCTAGGCTAGTTGCCTCCTTGAATCATTGGCTTCCTAAATAGATTTTCATTAGTGGAACAAGGATAGTCACTTATAACGATGCAAAGAAACATACAAGACTCATTAGTCCATCAAAGCTATAATAAAGCGGGCATGAAATAAGAACTTATAATGTAGTCATTGGCATAGTGAAATGCTCCATCTTCATGTTCCATCAAGGCACTTGTTCTAAGGACAAGGCTCTAAGTGAGGCTCACATGAGTCATGTGAAGGGAGAACTTAGCATTTGCAAAGAATAAAAAAAACAACTCATCTTCATTGGAGGTAAAATAGACTTGTAGATTGCAAGACTTAAAAGAAGAAAGTATCCAATAAATCATATAAGTTAGCAATCACTCAAGAGTTAGTAGTTAGTAAAATTAAAAATTAGTTAGTCATGTTAATAAATTAGCTAGACATGGAAATAAAGAACAAGAAACAGTTCATTGTAGAAGTGAAATAGAAGAAAGTAAAAGCTTCAAGAAAAATAATGCACTAGAACAAGAGAAGATGAAGATTGAAAGCTTGATCCTTGTATTGCGTTATCACCGTCTCCAATTACAAAGATTGCTCACTCTCACTCTCTCTTTTCTGAATTCTAGAAGGAGAAAAAGAAAATTACATAAGAGACTAAAAGAAAACCTAGAGAAACCCCAACAATTTCCCTATAAACAATGCTCTTTACTCCTCCCCGATTACAGAGGCCCTAGGGGTCTATTTATAGTCTTCATGAGAGGAGGCCATCCCACTTCAGTCTCCGGATCAAACGCTGAAGTAACGACCTATAGATTGCCGCGGGTCCGCGGCATAAGCCGCGTTTTCGCGGCCATTTCTTGGCCGCTGCGCTAGCGGATTTTTGTGCCTTTCTGTTGTATCTCGCATCCTCAGTGGATCTTCTAGAAACGGAGAATAAGCTTTGGGAACTATGCAGATCTGGGCTCTCTTCTTGTGGGCTTCTAATTAATTCTTTAATTCCTCAAAAACAAAATTCTTGGGCCTCCTTCTCCATTAAACATTGGACCTGAAAAAAGAGAGAAAAAAGCAATAAAAATCTAATTTTTATTCAGATAAAGCATAGCATGGTGGTAGAAAATGATGCATAAATGACTCCAATCAGTGCCATCCTCATCTGGCGATGTCATTCATCCGACTGTCTTATTGCCCGCTGTTCGTCTAGTCCATGGTTGTCCTCTTGGACTTCTTCCAGCCATGGTGTGCTGTATTCAACGAGGCCTTCGTGGATTGACGGAGGCTTTCTGTAGGCCACCAACAACGAAGCGGGGAAAGGGGACTATCTTGCCTCGCGACGGGCCAAACCCTAGAATTGGTTTGCCATATACTTATTTGATGGCATGGTTCGCCCTTCACTGCCCTCCATTATCCAAGCCAGAGAGGAGCCCCCAGAAGGTGTTCGCATGGCGCTTCTCCGTCGATTCAAGGGGTGTTCGTGGTCGAAGAATAATGTGGTTGTGGTCCGTAAACTGCTGTGTCGTCATGACGTTTATAGCCTTTTATGATGCTTCCCCTACATTCGCGATGCATGCTATGGTGAAGAATTCAAGGATGTAGGAAAAGGGCAGACGTCATTGAGTCGGGGAGTCTTCAAATGGCTGGTTAGCATCCGGCCGTCACACTTGTTGTATACAAGTGGGGACACCTGTTACCTGGAGCCCTATGTTCTGAGTCGATTTGCTTGTCAGTTTGGGTATGACCAACTGTATGTAGGCAATCCAAACAACAGTCTGGCCTTCATGGGGAGTCTCATCGATGGAGCTCGTGCCTGGCGGTTCTTCATTACTGGCTGTACTGAGGCGCGACTGTGCACACCGCTAAAGACTCCGAACCTTCTGACGACCCTGGGATTCTGCTAGTGGTATAAAACTTTGAACTCCACACCCACTGAATTTTCTATTAATTCCTTTGGTGTGAAGTTAATCTCTCAGCGGCTGAAGTGGAAGGTCACTGAGAAGAGCGAGGGTAAGAGGGTCCGCGTTCCAGGCCTCAGGGAATTCATTATCGTTGATGATAGCGAAGCCTCGGATGCAGGAAGTCCTCACTTTGAAGCGGATACAGGTGCTAAGGCTCTAGCAACTGCTTCTGGTGGGGTGGGCACGGCCCCCATGGAACATGTTGATGTGGAAGAAGTGGAGGAAGAAGATCCTGACGTCCACTTCAAGCGAAAGCGGGAAGATGGATCTCGTAGGAAGAGGGTAGTGAAGAAGCCTCGTCGCTACGCTCCTACGGTTATTGCAGAGGGCGAATCATCTGTAGTGCCTCCTCCTCCTGCTCCATTAATCATTAGGTTGTCGGCTCCTAGGCAGACTACTGGTAAAGCTGCTCCGGACCCGGGTAAGACCAGCTCCGTTCTTGTAATATACTTCTTGTGTGTTCCATATAGCTCATTATTTACTTTATGATTCAGGAACTGAGGCGGTAAGAAGCCCGAGAGCTAAGGCTGCCGGAGAACAGGGGAAGCATTATGATCCCCTGTTCACTTATAAAGAAGGCGATGAAGCTGACTATTTCGCCATCTCGGAAGAGTCTGGAGGTGATGCGGCTGATGTAGGTCCTTCGGGTGCTGGGACTTCAAAAGGAAGTCCCATAGCTTCTAGCTCTTTTGGGTGAACCATGGAAGGTTCGGCAAGTGAAGGTGGGCCGACCATTCGTGTTGATTCTGCCAAAGATTTTCTAATGGAGCCTGCAGGGACTGATGCAGCCGCCAAGACGATTGAAGCGACATCATCTTTTGGTAGTGTTTCGATCTTTTTTACTCCTGCTATTTATTATGACTTTCTTAAACAAAGTCTTGCTGCAGGTGTTCCACCTCTGGGTGCATCGACTTCAAGAGAGGCAATCCGTCTTCCTGAGAGAACCAGGGGTGAAGTAAGTACTTTAACCGCGGCGGATGCTGCCGAGTCGGATGCTTTGTATCACGGGTCGCTCTCTTATCAGCCTGAACCAGCCAGAGGAAATGAAATTGAGGGAACGGTAGTCATGGAACCAACCTCACTTCCAACTATATCGGTGAGTGAGATGCCATCGGTTTCGCCAGTGCCACCTATCTTGCCAAGCGCGGAGCTGAAGGTGATTACTAGTCCTACTTCTCCAACATTGGTGGTTGAGCCAGCCCTCCCAGAAATAGTCACTAGTCCTACCTCAATTGTGGCTGGTGTACTGGTCTCGATGAGGACTCCTCCGAGATCACCGATGACCCCTCGTGTTGCTGCAGCCAGTGCTTCTATTATTTCCTCCATAGTTACGCCAGTGGAAACTCTGTCTTCAGGGGCTGCTCGTTTGCCAGGAGTAATTGAGGCTGATTGATAGTGAAAAATGCATTTTTATCATAATATTTACCATCACATTTTCATATTTATTCATTTAATTCTGCACAATTATTAATATTTTGTGATTTATTGTGTGCAGGCCTCGAGTTCTTATTTTTATAAGAAATAAATCTTAATGAAGCCCAAAAGCCCATATCCAAGCCCAAGTCCAAGCCCAGGTGTAAAAGTGCAAAAACCAAATGTCAAATATGCAAATACATAAGGGCCAAAGTTGCAAATACAAGAAGAGGGAAGGATAGACTTCTATTCAACCCTAAATGCTTGCAGGAAAGAGTTTAAAGATAAATTCGGATTCAGACTGTACATGTTTAGTATTCAGATCATAACTTTTGCTACAGATATGCAAATCCGATGATTCAAAATGCTCCAGAAAGAAGACTTGAAGCCCTACAACTCTTATGTTGATCAAACTTTCCAATTCAGTCCGTAGATAAGCCAATTTTGGTGATCAACTGGATAATAAATTGCAGGACAGATTTGATTTGAACTTCTATGGATAAGTGCCACAAGTCTGGAGATAAGATTTTTTGGGAGAGTTGTATTAGGACTCTACATCTTCCAACTCCTATAAATACCCCTGCAGATGCAACACAGAAAGCGTCCAGCGAAGAGCCAAGGGCCAAAAAAGCTAGGTTTTAGTCTTCTTCTAGGTTGTAGTTAGGTTTTTCTTTTTATTTTCAAGAGAGAGAGAGGCTTATGTTGAGCATGACACCGATGTATCTTCTCTTCTCTGCCATTGATTAAAGCAATAAAGGTAATTATTTTTCTTTTGTTCATTGTTCTTATATTTTATTTTTCTTTTTGTTTTCCTTTCTTTTTCTCTGTGATCTCTTGTGGTTGTTGATGAACATGCAAGTGGATTCCAAAAGCAAGTATAACTAAGCTATGTGAGAACCAGCGATAGTTCATGAAGACGTTCTCCTCCAAGCTATGCATCACTTCGTTCTTGATATGCTTGACGATATAATGTGCACAGGGATTGAGCTCGAGTTTATGATCTATTCATGGAACGCCTCCTAAGCAAGGTAGAACATGTAAGGTTTTCACGTTTTTCTTCAACCAAACTCAAGTAAGTATTCTTTTCTTTTCTTTTCTTTTCTTTTCTTTTTGTAGATTAAATCATAACTCATCTCCATATTCTTTTTCCGACCATTGTAAATACCGCTATCTTTCTAACTTAACTAATAAAAATAAAAACTTTAGAGAAACTTGCTTAACGCTTCCATCGCAGTCCCTCCCTGAGGATCACGACCCGCATAGCCTTGCTACCGCGGATTAGTATTGAGCACCTCGCACACCTTTAATTCTCAGATCTAATATTCATATTTTGTGTGCAGGTAAAACTCGATCAAACAATTGGCGCCGTTGCTGGGGAGGGACGGTAAGTTTTTATCTCTAAAAAAAAAAAAATTAACTAATTCTTTTATTCTTTTCTGTTTGCAGGTTTGGAGAACAGAAACACAACAGCAGAAGTGGACATATTGCAACTCTGTGCCTCTGCCCTCGAAGGCAGAGCAACAGAGACTACTAGTTTGCCGCGAAAACGCGGCAATAGCCGCGGATCCGCGGCAATAGTAGAGAACTACTGATCCATCTTTTTGCAGGTTGCTGCAATTTGCAAATACTGTTTACTGCTCTGCTAATTTTGTTCTGTGATAAACCTGTCTACTGCTAATTAAATCAACAGTAAAAAATTTGTTGTTAATGATAAAAATTGATTAGACGTTTGCATATTAGGCACGTGTCTTTTCAATTCATTTATTTTTACTGTTGAAGAGTGCTGGAGCAAGGTACATACGCATTGCATGTAGAATAGGACTCATCTCGTGGTTGATTTTCTGCTTTGAGTGATCTTATCTACTTATCTTGTACACTTGCACTAATTCATCTTAAGGGCATAACCCATTAACAAGATAAGGTGGGGATTTAATCACCCTTCCTTGGCCCAAAAATCATATTCCAAGCACTCACAACCCTAACCCTAATTAAAAATTGACTAGACGTTGGCCCTAGGGACTTCTCGGACTCAATTAGGAGATTATCCTAAGGGGGAACAGTGCTGGAATTTGACTCTTGCCAAATCAGTGTCTAGGAAGGGGATTGAGGGCCGAAAGCCCGAAGATTGGTGGTTATTTAATTAAGGAACGTCTTTGACGGAAAACCTCCCACCACTCTTGCCCTGACCTGGCTGATTAACTTGTGGTCAAAGTCTGCACCCTAACTCCCGTGGACAGTCTAACCAGTTAGGAGTCGTCTAGGTCATAGGTCTACCCTAACTTAGGTTAGAATTTTTCTTTTTGTTTGTTTGTTTTCCTTTTGTTTGTATTGGTGTGATATGGCATATAATAATTTTTCCAACTTTAATCCATATTACACACCTAACTATTTTTCGGATATTACCAACCCGGCATATCATAACTTTGACAAATCTAGTGTGCCGGAATGGTCTTATCCGAATGAATATAACCCATGGCCCCCATCTTATGACCATAATTTTCATACTTTCAACTCTTCACAGAGTCAATGGGGATTCAATACCCTGAGCCATATGGTCAACCACCTGTTCAACCATTATCTTCATACACGTCTTTTCCCACATCACCAATGTTTCAGTCCTCCAATGATCCATTCAATGGGTTAGAAGAAAAAGTGGATCGTTTACAAGAGATAATGAATGATCAAATTTCTAGACTTTCAAACATTCTTGAACTTACCAACCAAGTTGATAGGAACAAGAATCATTCTACCTAGAAGACCTTGATCAAAATTCAATTTCATCACATCAATATGAACTGGACCAATCCCAATCCTTGGACAAATTGGCTAGTCTTAATTTCAATGAGATTGAATTAGATTGTGAATGTGAACCCGATCCTCAACTTTGCGATTCAGTTTCCATCTTCGAATCTATGTTGACTCCAGTATCCTTACCCAATTTGGACCAACTTTCTGAGCCAACATTTATTCCTGTACCCATAGATCATGAAATTGAATCACCCATTTTTGATGATCATCATATTGAACTTGACCAATTGTGCAATTTTGAAAGTCCCATGGATAAATTGGCAAGTTCTCATTTTTATGAGATTGAAACTAATGAGATATGTGACCTAGATTCCCAAATCTATGATCAAGTTCAAATTCCTGAATTATTATTGACTCCTGTTTTGTTACTTGACTTAGGTAATATTTTAGAGTCAGTTTTGATTCCCACATCTATCATTCCTGAACTTGAATCACCAACATTGAGTCACATTCCATTGTGGGAAACTGATTGTAGACTTGAGTTTCAGCTTATTGATTTGGACCCACTTCCTGAACCTAGCCCGACTCCTGAACCCTTACTTGATTTAAGTTTCTTTCCTGAGTCGGTATTCGTTCCCATAATTACGACGTCCAAGTCAATCATTCCATCTTTTCACACTCTATTTTGGGACAAGGCGGTTGATACAATTGACTCTGAAATTTATTATGAAATTTGAAAATTTGATGGGGTGGAAATTTTAAAAAATGATCACACATACATTTTCGTGGGTTATACAAGAAAATTTTTTGGTGGGTTCCTCCATGAAATACTATATTATCTTGATTGGGTAGCAACGCTTGGCCCAATTAGACCACCACCGGAACCACCACCCTAAGGTAACTTCCGCCTTCCCTTGTTCTATTTCATGCATATATGCATTCATTCATACATTGAGGACAATGCATGAGATAAGTGTGGGGGTGGGCTTTACTAACATACTAACATAAGTAGACACTAACAAAATTTGCTAAAAAAAAAAAAAATCTGAAAAAAAATTTTAAAAAAAAAATGTTATAAAAAGAAAGTATTTTGACTTATTTTTTGAAAGAAACCTAAGTTAGTTTTAAGGATTAGGAAAATCATGATTAGGATTTCTAAAAACTTGGTCAAAATAAATAAATTGTTTAAATTTTAGGTATAGGAGGAGAAATTGAATAAGTAATTAGTCTTGATTTTTACCTTAATGAAATTTGCATACCTAATACATATCTAGGATTCTAAGATGAAGACCTTTGTGCCTCATATATAAAAAAGAAAAAAATCACCAATTAAGCTGATACATGTGCCTCAAGAAGCATAAGTATTCATGCCTAAAGGTGAATAAATAAAATAAAGTCCTTAGTTTTGGGGCCTAGTTCACTCGAATTTGAGTCCGCGGGGTGTTTTCTCACCTGGTGCCCTAAAGCCAACTGGTTTGGGAGTCATCGATTTTAAATTCGCTACATGGGTGGATTAGAAAGCCTAATAAAACTAAGAATATGAGATATGTATTAACACATTTAAGAGTCAATTAGTTAGGTATGAGGGCCTCAAGAAGCCTTGATGCTTACACGAAAGAAAATTAGATGAGTTATACATATTAAAAAAAAAAAAAGGAAGAGAAAAAAAAATTAAAGAGGCATGAGAGTCCAAGTTAAGGAATTCCTAGCCAAGTTACAAGGATGCATATGATTTTTGGTAACGAAAAAGACTATATTAGAAGTTCAATTTTGACCCTTACCTAAAATGGAAAACAATTAACTTTATAAAGACTAAGTTTGAAGAATGAATAAAAGTGAGGATCCTAAAACTTATAGACTACTTAGTCTCTTCAAATATAATTCAAATATTTTCCTTTTTATGGATTTTGTGGGTGTAATCCGCTGAAAACCCTCACGAGACAACACTCGTCCTCTAGGGTAACCTAGAGTTTAACGGCTTGTTGCACGTGCTAAGTGCAATCGTGATTCCTACGAAAGTGAGTTAGGTTAGATTAACTTTTTCTTTTTCTTTGTTTTTACTCGAGGACGAGCAAAAAGATAAGTGTGGGGGTGTGATTGGTAGTGAAAAATGCATTTTTATCATAATATTTACCATCACATTTTCATATTTATTCATTTAATTCTGCACAATTATTAATATTTTGTGATTTATTGTGTGCAGGCCTCGAGTTCTTATTTTTATAAGAAATAAAGCTTAATGAAGCCCAAAAGCCCATATCCAAGCCCAAGTCCAAGCCCAGGTGTAAAAGTGCAAAAACCAAATGTCAAATATGCAAATACATAAGGGCCAAAGTTGCAAATACAAAGAAGAGGGAAGGATAGACTTCTATTCAACCCTAAATGCTTGCAGGAAAGAGTTTAAAGATAAATTCGGATTCAGACTGTACATGTTTAGTATTCAGATCATAACTTTTGCTACAGATATGCAAATCCGATGATTCAAAATGCTCCAGAAAGAAGACTTGAAGCCCTACAACTCTTATGTTGATCAAACTTTCCAATTCAGTCCGTAGATAAGCCAATTTTGGCGATCAACTGGATAATAAATTGCAGGACAGATTTGATTTGAACTTCTATGGATAAGTGCCACAAGTCTGGAGATAAGATTTTTTGGGAGAGTTGTATTAGGACTCTACATCTTCCAACTCCTATAAATACCCCTGCAGATGCAACACAGAAAGCGTCCAGCGAAGAGCCAAGGGCCAAAAAAGCTAGGTTTTAGTCTTCTTCTAGGTTGTAGTTAGGTTTTTCTTTTTATTTTCAAGAGAGAGAGAGGCTTATGTTGAGCATGACACCGATGTATCTTCTCTTCTCTGCCATTGATTAAAGCAATAAAGGTAATTATTTTTCTTTTGTTCATTGTTCTTATATTTTATTTTTCTTTTTGTTTTCCTTTCTTTTCTCTGTGATCTCTTGTGGTTGTTGATGAACATGCAAGTGGATTCCAAAAGCAAGTATAACTAAGCTATGTGAGAACCAGCGATAGTTCATGAAGACGTTCTCCTCCAAGCTATGCATCACTTCGTTCTTGATATGCTTGACGATATAATGTGCACAGGGATTGAGCTCGAGTTTATGATCTATTCGTGGAACGCCTCCTAAGCAAGGTAGAACATGTAAGGTTTTCACGTTTTTCTTCAACCAAACTCAAGTAAGTATTCTTTTCTTTTCTTTTTTTCTTTTCTTTTCTTTTTGTAGATTAAATCATAACTCATCTCCATATTCTTTTTCCGACCATTGTAAATACCGCTATCTTTCTAACTTAACTAATAAAAATAAAAACTTTAGAGAAACTTGCTTAACGCTTCCATCGCAGTCCCTCCCTGAGGATCACGACCCGCATAGCCTTGCTACCGCGGATTAGTATTGAGCACCTCGCACACCTTTAATTCTCAGATCTAATATTCATATTTTGTGTGCAGGTAAACTCGATCAAACAGAGGCCGAGAACGAATTCGTGGCTGAGTTAATCGACAGCTTTTATAAGAGCTTGAACTGATCCATTGCTTTGGTCTTGAAGGGCTCGACTACCTCATTCTTTGCTTTAAAGGTGGTTCTTTCCCGAAGCATTGACAGTATCCGAGACTTTAGAGGGGATGACCAGGCCGCCACATTGGAGCTTCTGGTGGACAAACTCGAGAGGGATGTGGACGAATGGCGCCATCTTAGCCATTCAGATCTGGAGTCTTCAGTTAACGAACAGCTTGCGCATCTTGTTGCTCAGATGCATGAAGCTCATCTCGGCACTCAAGAAGCTGCTATGGCAATTTTTTCTGATTTGAAATTCTTGGAGACAAGGAAAGTAGAGCTCGGGGATACCATAGACGCCTCTAGCAGTGCTCTTCTTGACGCTGAGGATAAAATTGAAAAGGCCAAGGAAATGATCAGGAAGGCTAATCTCCTTTTGTCCAAGGCTGAACCAATGCGTCTTGAAGAGACTGCCCGGCTTGAGCAGCTTTAGGCCCAGAATGACGAAGTCTTGCGGCAGGAGCTAGCACAGAGGCAACCTTGATTGAAATTGAAGCTCGCTTGGCCCAGACGGCGAGCTTTAATGAGGCTGAGTTGAGGTCGCAGGCGCTTATCAGGGCTGCTGAAGAAAGGAAGACTAGGCTGGCCACTCTTGAAGAACAGATCAAGTCCTATGAAGCACCGTTGTAGCTTATAATCTATGTACTCATGTATCCCTCTTTTGGAATCAATAAAAAGTGATTTTATTTGACTCTCCTGTTACATTTCCAACTTGTTCTATCTTCTGAATTCTTGCTTTCAAGTTGTATCGCAGCCATTTGAGAAAATAGTCCTTACTGGACTAAAAAGATGAGACTTGGCTATCTGCCGGTTCAGAGGTCGCAATGACGTAACCGATTAAGATGCCACCAAGCTCAAAATTTCATCATATGATGACAAAGAAATAGTCCTTGTCGGACTGAAGGATGAGACTTGGCTATCTGCCAGTTCAGAGGTCACAATGACGTAACCGATTGAGAAGCCACCAAGCTCAAAATTTTGTCGTATGATGATAAAGGAATAGTCCTTGCCGGACTGAAGGATGAGACTTGGCTATCTGCCAGTTCAAAGGTCGCAATGACGTAACGATTGAGAAGCCACCAAGATCAAAATTTTGTCATATGATGACAAAGAAATAATCCTTGCCGGACTGAAAGATGAGACTTGGCTATCTGCCAGTTCAAAGGTCGCAATGACGTAACGATTGAGAAGCCACCAAGCTCAAATTTGGATGGGACTTGGTAGAAATTGTCAGAGGTATATTGTTAACGTGACAACCAAAGAAGTCCACTAAATACTGAGTGGGACTCAGAAACTTGATGGGGAGCTAGGAAGTGAATCCCATAAAAGATCATATGTCAGAGGCGTAATGTTAACGTGACAAAAAGAACTTCGTAGGAATTCGAAAAGCAATTTGTCAGAGGCGTATTGTTAACCTGACAAAAAGATATGACAGAGGTGTAGTGTTAAATGTAGCATGAAAAGGCCTCGTTCTCATTGAGAAAAACGAGGAGATCACTGTCATAGGTTTAATGTTAACTTAACAGTGAAATGGATGCCAGAGGTGTAGTACTAAACATAGCATGAAAAAGTCTTGTTCTCACTGAGAAAAACGAGGAGATCACTGTCATAGGTTTAATGTTAACTTAACAGTGAAATGGATACCAGAGGTGTAGTGCTAAACATAGCATGAAAAGGTCTCGTTCTCACTGAGAAAAACGAGGAGATCACTATCATAGATTTAATGTTAACTTAACAGCGAAATGGATGCCAGAGGTGTAGTGTTAAACATAGCATGAAAATGTCTCGTTCTCACTGAGAAAAACGAGGAGATCACTGTCAAAGATTTAATGTTAACTTAACAGCGAAATAGATGCCAGAGGTGTAGTGTTAAACATAGTATGAAAAGGTCTCGTTCTCACTGAGAAAAACGATGAGATCACTGTTATAGGTTTAATGTTAACTTAACAGCGAATAGATGTCAGAGATGTAGTGTTAAACATAGCATGAAAAGGTCTCGTTCTCACTGAGAAAAACGAGGAGATCACTGTCATAGGTTTAATGTTAACTTAACAGCGAAATGGATTTGAGGTATGAGCGATTTTGGTCAAAAGTGTAGTATTAATTTGACCGAGAGATTCATTTACTGTTAGAGGTGTTTGAACATAGCAGCAATTCGAGTGGATCGGTCATTCTTTATATGTGGCATTACCATTCTATGGATGAGAATTGGTAAGTGATTTTGGAGAGGGAATCAAATGGGAACAGGTCCCTTAGGATTTTTAGCAAATCCTCAGCTGTCAACGGGTTTGATATGCCTTTACTAACTACTGTTTGAGTTGGGCTAGTCATGCTATTCCCCTCAGCATGATGAGTTGTCGAGGACTTATGTTGGGCTTAAAGGCCAACATTTTCCTCTATCCTTAACCGTTAAAGGTGTTGGATCAAATGGTTACTGTATTCGTAACTTTGATTCTTCTTTGAGATAACCAGTGTATGATCACCTTCCTACTGGTCATAGTTATATGATCTCGTTTGAAGGAAGAGAGGGGCGCTCCTTCTGCGTATCTTGGATTTGAAGGTCTTGATTAGAGGTGTAATGTTAACTGGATCATGAGAAAGATCCTTATCAAGGATAATGCTTCTTTAAGAACCTGCTGTTGATTGGCATCATGAGTAAATCACCATCTGAAGTCATAAGGCGATATGCTCGTTTGAATAGACTGTTTCTATTACAAATGGTCCCTCCCATTTGGGCTGAAATTTGCCTTTGGTTTTGTGAGTCATGATCATTGGTCATCTGACGGCTAAAATCAAATCTCCTTTCTGGAAGACTCTTTGTTTGACCTTCTTATTGAAGGCTTTTGAGATCCGAGCTTGATACAACTCAATGTGCTGCTGAGCTTATAACCGCCTCTCATCTAAGGCTTCGAGCTCTTGAAGACGCAACCGATCATTGTCCTCTGATGTGATCTTAGTGATCAGAGCGACTCGTAATGACGGCATCTGAATTTCCAACGGTATGACTGCTTCACACCCGTACACCAGGGAAAAAGGTGTATTGCCTGTCCGGGTCCGAACCGTGGTTCGGTAGGCCGAAAGACATTCACTAAGCTTTTCATTCCAATCTCGCTTATTCGAGGAAACGAACTTTTTGAGTAACTTAATGATTGTCTTGTTGAATGCTTCCGCCAAGCCATTGGCGGCAGGATTATAAGCAGTTGAAACCACATTCTGAATTTTGTACTTATTGCAGAATCGATAGAATACCTGGCTTGCAAATTAGGGACCGTTATCATGGATGATCCGCCTAGGGACACCAAATCGATGGATGACATTGTGTTTGATGAAATTAATCACGTTAGAAGTTTTGACTTCAACTAGTGGTATGGCTTCTGCCCACTTTAAAAAGTAATCAGTTATTGCCAGAATAAACCGGTGTCCTTTTGTCGAAGAGGGGCTGATTGGCCCTATGACATCGATTCTCCATGCTTCAAAATGGGTGTACCGGATGCACTTGGTTTACGTAAAGGCATGTGCAGAGAGCTATCCGTAATGGATTCAAACAACCCAACACTCACAGGATAATCAAAGGGAATATTATCATTAATTACCCATTCGCCCTCATCTTCAGGAGGGGTGTTACATTGGGGATTATTAAGACATGCTATAATTGGTTCACCAATCAAATGGCTGGCATGTCTGCTTCAGATTCTGAATCTACCTCATTGCCACTATCATCATCGTCCGGCAATGATTCTTTCAATATTTCACCGGTCTCTTGATACAGGAGAGCGTCAGTAAAGTAATTTTCTACCCCTTTGAATGGTTGCTTCTCAGCGAAGACAGTTCGTACTGTTGCATCATCTTCAACATATTGGAAACACTGGTGCACAGTAGAGGTAACGATCTAGTTGGCGTGGATCCACGGTCGTCCTAGTAGCAAGTTGTATGACGTGTCAGCGTCAATGACATAGCACGTCATTTCTGACTTCAGGCTCCCGATTCGGCAACGGAGTCAAA
This sequence comes from Agave tequilana, assembly GCA_038442645.1. Classification (NCBI taxonomy): domain Eukaryota; kingdom Viridiplantae; phylum Streptophyta; class Magnoliopsida; order Asparagales; family Asparagaceae; genus Agave; species Agave tequilana. The sequence goes on along the minus strand of JAVJIF010029654.1, from coordinate 88,023 downwards.
TTTTCCCAAGTGGATGACTACTTCCGGCATTAAAATCGTATATTGCTGTAGTGGTTGCGGACAACCTATATAGTGGTATACCGAGGAAGTAGAGGAGCTTTTTGGGGATAATGCTGAGTGCTGACCCCGGATCAACCTATACCCTTTCAATGCATGTTGAACTGATGTATCTGGTGTAGTACAAAGGTCGATCGTGCTTGTTATCCTTGAGAAGCATATCTTTCGCTGTGAAGGTAATAGCAGGTACCTTTGATTGTACATGATGGCATTCAGGGCAAGAAGACTGAGCGTCATCTTTAGGGATTTATGGCATATACATCAGGAATGATTCTGAATTAGCCAGTGCATCTCTGAGTGCTTCTCTTTTCTCTTTTGAGAGACGAAGGAGCTCGTGTATGGTAATACGAGCCGGGATATTAGCCAGCTGGGCCAATATATCAAAACGAAAGGGTGTGTCAAGCTTTTGGCCTGAAGGATTCTTCAGGACATGGTCGAACCGGACTTCCCTTGGCTTCTCCTTTCCCTTGGTTGGAACTGAAGCGGGTGCTGGTACTTGTACTGACGTCATCTGCTATTATGTCTCGTCAGTAGCTTTCTCATACTGTTTTAAGTATGATTTTCTGGATCGAGTACCTATTGGCTGAGGTACATCAGCTCGCGTTGTGCAAGCATGCTTTTCTCCTTCAGAATCGTTGAGAGAAGCTGATGTAAGATTGTCATCATCTAGCAGGATGGAGATGACATTGTAAGATTTGCCCTTCGACTTGGACTTCTTTGAATCCCATTGTTCGTTGGACAAGGTCTGGGTGTATCCACATGATTTCCACTGTCTCCAATGTTAAGGGAACAAGACCCTTATTATCTTGAGTTTTAGCTGCAGGATATATGACTTTCAGCCGTGGTGCAGGGATTGGATAAGTCCCGTCAGGAACTGTGACGTTTGGGGTTTTGCCGAACTCGAGGGTCACCATGTTTGCTGTGACTTTCTTTTGCTCCGACTTCAATGTCAGGACTCTGGCGTCGACCAAAGCTTGAATTCTGTCCTTGAGGACAAAGCACTTGTCGGTAGGATAATGAATCATCCTATGAAAGAGACAGTATTTAGGGTCGTTCATGCGTCCTATTTCATTGGGACGTCAAGCATCCGGCAGCTTCAATTTATTCCCTTTGTGGAGTAAATAGAATATTGTGACCACCTGATCGTCTTTGAAGGAGTATTGTTTTGGAAGAAACTTAGACTCCTGATTATTGAAGCCGCTCTTCTTGGCCTTTGACTGAACATCCCCTGACAATTCTACGGACATAGTCTCCTTCCCTTTGGCTTGAGGAGACTGTGCCATATTGCCACGTCCTTTATTATTGATACCCCATTTGCCTTTATGGGTAGATGGTTCGAACTTTTTAGCCGACTTTTCAGCTATCTCAGCTTGCTCGACCAGTTTTTTCCAAGTATCGGCTTTGACAGCCCCCATGCAAACTTCTATTTAGTCTAAGTTATGCCTGCATGTCTGTAAGAGCATGGGTAATGGCATCCCTGTTGGGCACATCAGAGACAAGTTTCTGAACCGCTCGATATAATCTCGGACAGATTTGCCCTTCTTCTGTACGGTAGAGAGGAGTTTGTCCATGGTTACCTTGGTATCATCCTCATAGAAACGAGAAAGAAATCGGGTTTCTAGGTTGATCCAGGAATTGACAGAGCCCAGAGAGAGACTTCAGAACCAGTCGAATGCTACCCCCTTTAAGGTTGCAATGAATAGCCTAGCCATGATAGCATCATTGTCTATAACATTACCGGTCTGAGATCGGAAATAGTAGATGTGCTGGTTTGGCGAGCTCTTACCATCGTACGTATGTAACGTTGGTGGTTTGAACTTTGATGGGTATAGTACTGAATCCCATTCCAGCGGGTAAGGACGGACTGCCCCTACTTTCTTTAGTTCATCCCTCTGAGCTAGGGATGCGATTTGAGCTTGGATGCCTTTAAAAACTTCAGCGTCCAAAGAAGAATCCCTCCTTTGACTTCTCCGTTCTTGGCTGTTCATTACTAAGATGTTCTTCCTCATCATGGTTACTCCCGGTAGGGGTGAGCATCGGTCGGTTTGGTTCGGTTTTTGCTAATTTTTGCAAAACCGAACCGAACCGATTAGACTTAGTAACCGAACCGAACCGAATCGACTCAGTTCGGTTCGATTTTTCGGTTTTTTCGGTTAGGTCAATATATTGCCATCATTTCTTACATTTTTTAATCACCATTATATTATCATCCTTTAATATTATAATCTCAAATATCCACTACCCAAATTAGAAATAAGAAAAAGATTCTAAGCTTAATATGAATTGAAAATTTCATATTCTAAAACTTTTACACCGTATTTGAGCTCTTATATCAAAACTCATATAATTATTACTAACTTTTAATGATAAGAATGAAAAAGAAACTATATTAATATAAATATTATTCTCAATTGTAATGGTGTACTTAATATTGCTTTCACATATTCAACATAAAAAAGATGGTATTACTAAAACTAATGAGATAAGCTTCCACCAATTTTTATTATGAACTATATGATTCACTAAATTGAATTTGAGTAGGTTAATATATAGGGTGAGAAATTCGGTTCGGTTCGGTCTATTCGGGTTTTGGAACACAAAACCGAAACCCGACCGAATTAGAGCGGTTCGGTTCGGTTCGGGTTCGGGTTTCATTTTTTGGTCGGTTATTTCGGTTATAACCGAACTCTGCTCACCCCTAACTCCCGGTATCATTATTATTTCGATTATTGAGGAGTTGAGCGAGCATCTGTTGAATGTTGTCCAAAGCTTCTTGCTGGGTCTTGGAAGTTTGCTCCTGAGCTTCCAACCGTCGATGAAGGTCATCATCACCGTTATTAGCCATACTCACTGAAATCTATCTGTTCGTACTGAGCTGACTGTTGTCGAAGAGGCATACCCACTGTCTTCGTCCCTTCATCAGACCATTGGACTAATCCTTTCATTGGTTCTGGTGAGGTTACTGCAGTTGAGGAAGATGGCTGAGCATACCTATAGAGTATTACAATCCTAGATCTGGTGTTCCGAAAGACACCTTCTTCATGTACCAAGACTTCACCGAGGCCTGGGCTATAATCCAGATCTGGAGAACTGGAGGGAGTGGCATGGGATGCTCGTCGGCCCCTGCGCAGCTCTCGTCCTCTTCCGATCATGTTAACGGATGCAGAGGGCAGATCCCGTGATATTCTCCTTTTGCGATGTTTCACCGGAGCTTACACCGACAGTCGATCAAAAACTGATCGTCGGTCTAAAAGAGTGGCGGGGATTGGTCCTAACCGGCAATGGACCGAGTGGAGTGCCACCGACTGACATCCCACTTGTTGACAACAGAAGGGAGAAGTTTGGAAAGATTCTGACTTCCGTTTGTTTGTCAAGAATTCCCGCAAGTCAGACCCAGTTGGGCCTAAATGACTTAGCACAGAGGCTCTGTAGGATCACGGATAGGGTGATGCCCTGCTCTTTTCCTCACTGTAGAGGTAGTTAGCACTGAATAGTGCTTTAGCTTTAGCTTCACGGTTAAGAACCTTGGGAATGTCCTTGGGTGCTGAAGCTGCACAAGCACCGTTGTCAACACTTAGGGACAATCCTTTAGCTCCGCTACGAAGGGCGAGCTTAGCGCTTGATGAACTGGGGAGCGAAGCACGCTGTGGTGCTTTATCCGCTATGTTGCTGCGAAGGTGATTAGCCCTAGATGGTGCTTTGGCTGTAAATTTGCGGCTAAAAGCTTTGGAAATACCCTTGGGCGCTGAAGCTGCATAAGCACCGCTATCAACACTTAAGGGCAATCCCTTAGCTTCGCTGCAAAGAGCGAGTTTAGCACACTATGGTGCTTTGGTTCCAACTTCGCGTCTGCGAACTCCATGCGTACCCTGAGGTACTGTGCTTGGCACACCATCGGTAGCTTCACTCATAAGAACGAGGCTGGCGCGAGGAGTTACTGCTCCTGAATTAGGCGAAGGCATCATCGCCGTTGTAACTTCGCGGCTGATAGTCTCGTCGAAGCAGGCAGGCATCTTGCCTTTTTCTTTACGAGAGGGACGAACTTGTGGCGTAGCTACGCCTGAAGCTTCATACAAAGCCTTCTGCTTTGGCCTCCACATCTGCTTTGAAAGAGGAGACTTAGGTTCGCAGGGAACCTGACTAGCCACTCACGAGGCTGGGAGGTGTTGGAAGGGTTCTGCTTTCGATTTCTGCTCCAAAACCTTGGCCATGGAGACCTTTCTGTGCTTTCGTGCATGGAGCATTGAACCACCCCCAGAGAGGAGTTCTTCGAATTTTCCTTGGTCGAAGTGAACGACTAGGTTTTTGAAGGTAATAGGTTCAAGATTCTGACTTTTGCATTACAGGCCTGCTTCCTTGTTGCGCCAGAAGACGTGCTAGGCTCGCGGGAGCCTTATCTGTTTCCACAGAGATTTGCTTCGAAGATTTAGCCAGAGGGGCTCTGGCCATACCGGCTTCCTTGAATTCAGAAGTAGACCTGAAGGTCTGTTCATCGCATTACGATACTTGATACTTAATAGTGGAGAATTCCTCCCCCAGCGGAGTCGCCATCTTGTTTTCCATTGATTTTGCAAAGGGGAAAACTTACAAAAAGGGGTCGAGGAGCTAAATTACAAGTATTCTAAAAAGATTACAAGTAGATCTCCTCTGAGATTCTGGAGAAGTGTGCCGATAGGAGTCTGATCAACGTGCAACCACTTTATCCCTTTGACGATGCGATCGATGGGATTCCCTTCTCGCCTGGTTCGGGGAATCGGAGAACAGAAGGTTGGTAGAACCCTCTTGTTACTTCTCAAAACCGCCTCCACTTGAGAATTCCTTCTCTCCTGGTTTCGGAGATTCCTTGAGAGGGAGGAAGATCTTAGGGTATCAGCACCCTAATTAGAGAAGCAGTTCTCTGAATTCTTGGAAGCAAGAGAATAGATCTCTGTTTAGCCGTCTCTCTCTGTGCGTCTCTTTTGCCTCTGCCCCTGTGCCTATGCGTGTCTCTTCTTGTGCCTCTGGTGGGCTATTTATAAGGAGAGCAGGGGTATAATTGCACCTTGAAAATCTGGAAACAGATTGAGTCAATCTGTTTAAATCTGGAAAGTAGCCTTGCTGCGAGGCTAGAATCAGCTTCTGCAAAGCTAGGAATAGCAGGTAGCGTCGATCTCCTAATCTGTTTTGATTCTTTCTAAATAATTTAATGATCTCCCTTGATCTTCTTACTTGTTTTAAGAGAGTCAAGAGATTATGGTAAACAACTGCCAAATTTGTTCTTAGATTTGATCTCGATTGGATTTGATCTTGATTTTGAATAGATTTGATCTCATCTGGAGATTTAATTGGTCAAAGGTGACCATAAAAGACCCGCAGCGGAGCTGCCGTGTCGAGCTCGCAGCGGAGCTGGAAGGAGCATCTGGCGAAGTCAGAAGAAAGCTCTTCAGCGGAGCTGGATAAACATCTGTGCGAAGCTACCACCCTTCTGCGCAGTTACGTGTATGGCTTTGAGCGAAGCTAACTCTCTGTGGAATTAACTAAGCACTTCAAGCGAGGCTGTAAGTTAGCTCTCCGTTAGAGCTTTGAACAGTTCCAAGACGAAGTTGGACAAACTTAGCCTCTCAGGTGAGGCTATCCCCTTGGGTTCATGTGATGCTAAGTGTTGAGCTAACTTAGCATCTTAGACCTGCTTAGGTCTCTTCAAAGACAATCTGGGCTCACTGTCTACTTTACTGAATCAGTAGAGTCCAAGTCGCTGATTTGTCCCTGGGAGATGGGTACAGAACTGGTCGTCAGCTTGTCTGTCACTTGTCTTTTGTAAATGTCAATAAGTTTAGACATTGCTCAGGCCAGTCAGGAATCTTGTCTTTTTTTAGAGTGTTAATAGGTTATTATAGTTCATTTTTGCATCATTTTCCACTTCCATATCATGCTTTATGTAAATAAAAATAAGGTTTTTATTGCTTTTCTCTCTTATTTTTTAGGTCCACCATTAATGGAGAGGAAGGCCCATAATCAAGGAATTTTCAAGGTATTAATGGGATTAATTAAAAAGCCAAATGGAAAAAGCCCAAAGAGAAGCCCAGATCTGGAGTCGTCCACGAATATCCCCAGCTTTCTAGAAGATCCAGCGTGGCATACAGACTGTAACAAAACGGTAACAGAAATCGTGAGCGCAACGGCCAAGATTCTGCCGCGGAAACGCGGCTCTGGCCGCGGATCCGCGGCAAGCATCTGGCCGTTGAGCCAGCGTTTGATCCCACGGCCAAGATTTGAGGGCCTCATCCTCTGGAGCCTATAAATAGACCCCTAGGGCCTCTGCGAAAAAGGGGAGGAGAGAATAGGAGAGAAGAGCTTGTATTTTTGAGAGAATTGTAGGGATTTTCTCTAGCTTCCTTTAGTGCTCTTGTAATCTTCTTTCTCCTTCTAGAATTCTGCAAAGAGAGAGTCAGTTAGTGTGAGATCTTGTAATTGAAGTGGTGACAACTTGAATGTGAAATCACCTAGAGGGGGGGTGAATAGGTGATGGCTATATGTAATATGGCAACAATGCGGAATTTAAAAATTCTACTTGACAAATTGCTCAACTTAAAATACTAGCAATAAACACAACAAGTAATGCAAGAAATAAAGGAGTTGAGTTTAGAGAAAATCCGAGCAAACGCAAACACAAGTATATGTTTCCGAGGTTCGAGCCACGCTCTACGTCCCCTCCTTCACACTTGAAGGATTTCCACTATTGTTGATCCCACCGGATCTCCAATACAAGGACACACTTGTCCGATCACTTGTGATGCCGCAACACCACCCGGAGCACACTAGCTCGCCTTGAGGCCGATGCCTCTACAACTTCACTCAAGAAGAAAATGATCACACTTGATCACAAAATAGCTCACTTGCACAATCCTATAACCAATATGTAGATGTAGAAATTTGGGATTGTGTAGTGCAAAATCTAGAGAGAAGTAGAGGTGTAGGCTTCAAATGGGTGTATGGAAATTTTGGCTTTGAAAAACTTTTCTAAAATGAAGAGCTTGTAAAACTTATGAAAATCTCTTATCAAATCTTTAGGAATAGTTATCTAATCATGTGAAGTGACCCACTATTTATAGGGGTTGAAAAACTGGGTAAAACAGCAAGAGAGATTCGTTGGGGTGAGATCCCAACAAAATCTGTCAGAAAAATAGAGCTGTTGGAGTCTGTCAGAATTTCTGACAGAAGACGGTCGACCGGGCCGGTCGACCGCCAACGGTCATATTTTTACCGTTGGGGGACTACGGTCGACCGCCCCGGTCGACCCGAACAAACAGAGAGCACTGTAAGTGCCCCGGTCGACCCGAGCGGTCGGCCGACGTACACACATGCACAGCGTGTACGTCGGTCGACCGGGACGGTCGACCGGCTCCTGTCAGTTCTGAAAAATCAGAACTGCAGAAACCAGAACTTGGGACTTAGGTTTTGGTCTTTTGGTTTGGGGTTTAGGACCTTGTAAAAATAGGAGTATGACCATATGTCACTACCCTAACATGTTAAAACATTTTGATAAAGTTTCTCTTGGTAAAAACTTATTTTTCTCAAAAATCGGTTTTTCCAAAACTTAAAGTTTCTAAAAACAAATTTCCAAAAACATGTTAGCTATAAAACTAAGTTGGAAATAGAAATTGAAATTGTTTTTGAAGCCATAAATCAAACTGAAGTGTGTGTAAGTGACAATCCCATAAATCAACTTCTAACATCTAGTTTTGACAAAAAGTCTAAAAGAAAAATAAAAATACAAAACTTGGGCTTTTCCATTGTCTTGATCTTGACTTGGTCTTTTCTTCAAAAACTTGTTCCCGAAGCTTTCTAATGTGCTAACTTAGGAATGCAAATCTTAGGTGACGTCCAAACTTGTGAGTCTTGATAGTGGAGCCGTCCAAACAACCTGTTTAACCTGAAATTCTTTTAAACAAAATTTGTTAAATACATAACTAAATATGGTTTGTTATCATCAAAATATTCAACGGGTTATTGGGCTAATGGCCTTTGGGCCAACAATCTCCCCTTTTAATGATGACAAAACATATATAGTTATCACAAATATTTTGGGTAGAGACTTCAAGTGAAGCTCCCCCTCAACACATGCATATATAAAAAATCATACTCAGGCATAGATACATAGCACAAAAATCATACTCAGGCATAGATACATAGCACAAATGATACATAGCAAAACTCATCCACAATACTCATGTCCATGCCAAAGGTACTCATGTCAAAAAATAGAAATGAAACACACATGTCCACAAAGCATAACCAATATAAACAAAAGTACATGTCCACACAAACATAAATACAAGATAAAGATACATAGCAACAGAAAATACTACAAAATATAAGTACACAAAATATGGAGTCTCTCTCAACAAATAACTCTCCCCCTTTTTGACATCATCAAAAGGGATAGGTCACTCAGCACCATCCTCTGAAGAACTCTCCTCAGCATCGCCTTCCTCAGACGAACTCTCCCCAGCGTCACCCTCTGCCATCGTCTCATCATCATCATCATCATCATCATCATCATTATGACCTGCCTCCTCTGGATCGATATCAGCAACTCCTGGGTGTGGAGGTGGAGTCACTGTAGGATCTCTGACTGGAAATAGAGGGCCGGAGGAAGGAAGAGGACGAGAAATGGTCGTGGGATCTGGACCAAGCATGTCGAACTTCGCAAATAGTGTCCCAAATTGCGAATCCACGAATCTCATGGCGTTCGCAAAGTAAGTCATGTCATTGCGTATTCCCTGGAAGCGCGAGTCCATGTCCGCGCGAAGGGCTGCATCTCGCTGCTCCAAATCCGCACGAAGAGCTGCGTCTCGCTGCTCAAACCGCTGCTCAATCCAAGTCTGTTGCTCTGGAACTGAGAGCGAATCTCCGAAGAAATAAAAGACTGAAACTCAGGAGATAAAGAGGGTCCTGGAACAGAGGAAGTCCCTGGGACGGAAGAAGACCCTGGGGCTGGAACTGGAATGGGCTGCTCAGGAGGGGCTCGACGAATCTGAGCCTGCATCCTGTTCAAAAGGGTGCAGTCCAAGTTCACAGAGGGTTCGGAGGGAGTCTCCGAAGAAAGATCAAATCCTAAATGTTTAAGGAGATATGTCATGAGCATGCCATAAGGCAAATGCCTACCGTACATGCGAATCTGATCAGAGGCCATGTGAGAAGCAATGAGATGTGGGAAATTGATCTTGATGCCTTTCAGAAGGCAATAGATGATCAATGGAACAGGACCTCTAGCATTGCTGTATTCTCGGATTTTGGTAAAATGTTATAGAAAACAAATTTGGCTAGGACTTGGGCGGTGAACGTGAACTTGTTCACTTCCTCATTCCTAACCAAACGGGATTGTCAGTCCCGTGCAACAAGGTGGAAGCGGTGAGCGCAGACTCACCGTCCGGATATTCAAAGTCTTGGAGATCAAAGGTGTAAACATCAGCTCCTCCAGAGGAGAGATGCAGAATATCAGCAAATTGGGATAGGGGAATGTCAATATCCTTCCCAAGAACACGAGATCTCACATGATTTCCCTCAAAAGCAAAATTAGCATAAAAGTAATGCACTAAGGAGGGGTACACAGGTTCCCTAATGGCCATGAATTTATCCAAAGAATTTCTTTTTAGGATGCGGGGGATGTGGAGATGTTCAAAGTCTTTTAGAATAACACATCTCCCGAAATGACAGCTTTCTTAGAAAGAATGATGTATCGATTTTCAGCTAGTTCATTCACAAAAGGTCTTTTAGGTTTAGGAGTGAATGAAGAGGAGGGAACAATACTTTTTCCCTTATCAGACCTAGATCTTTTTGACATTTTGGGATAAAAATGTGATTTTTAGTTAGATTTTAGGGTAGATGTGGATATGGCTTGATCTAAGCAAAAGAAACCTAAATATTTTTGACAAAAGAAAGGAAAACAAAGAGTTGAAGATCAAGATTTAGAGGAAAAAGGTGATTTTTACCTGAAGTTGAGAAAACCCTAACCCTAGATCTGAAATCCTGGAAATCTGGTGGTGAAGAAGCCTTGAGACTGAAGATCCAACCTTCCCAGAGTGATTCGAGCTAGGATTTTGAAGGAATTTGGGAGTATTAGGGTTTGGAGAGGTTTTGGAGAAAAGGGGAAAGGAGCTGCTCGTCGGTCTGGTGAGAGGAAAGTGAGAGAGAGTGTGATTAAATAGCCAGATCTGGGGCTCAAATCGACGCACGGTCGACCGGGCCGGTCGACCCAAAAAAGCCGAGAGCTCTGTAACTCAGAGCGGTCGACCCGGGCGGTCGACCCAGAAAACCCGAGAGCTCTGAACTCGGAGCGGTCGACCGTACGGGTCGACCGGAGACAGAGAGCAAAAATTTGTTCTCTTTCAGGCAATGTCGGTCGACCGAGAATAGGGCCGGTCGGCCGGCGCTGCCCAAAAATCTGAGAACAGAAAGAGCTCCCAAAAAAATTTTTAAGTAAAACTATTTTACAATTAAATAGGGTATATCTAACATACAAAAATACAACAGTATTATTAAATCTTCATTAGGTTATCATGTCAACCAAACTATTCACACGAAATTTTTCATTTGATTTTCATATAAAAACAAAGTTTTAGAGATGTTGAAGCCGAATACCCGGTGACGGGTTCTGAACTTCATCCTCATGATTCCTCTAGATATGAGTTGAGGTGCGCAATTGCCATCTCTAAGGTATTTGTTCAAATATGAAATTTTACAAAAATTTATTTCTTAGTTTTGAAAATACAATGTGTATATATAAATAAGCTAGTCTAGGCATGGCATGTGGACATACAATGGACATGGCATAAAAGACAAGATATTAAAACATGGCATATACACAATCATGATAGGGATGTAAGTTTACACTAGCATATATCAATGTATCATAAAAGTAAACTAACAATCCTATACATGTGTATATAGATAACCAAAAAAAACTTTTAAATGGAGAAGTTACCAAGTATGGGCAATCTCCAAAATAGGTGCCTCCATGATAGCGATGCAAATGCGATGTGTTCTTTGAGCTTAGTTGCATCCACCACCCGGGCACCGTCTCCCCCTAAGTCTTGAAGGAAGAAGATCCACCTGCATCATCTAAATTTGGTGGGTCTCTTGGTACCCATATCTTTTTGGGTCCTTTAGGATTAGTACCGGGACGAACCCAAACATATTTATTATGCACATTATTTTTAGCAAAACAAAACTTTTCCAAATGGCCTTTGCGGCCACAATGCGTGCAAATGTAAATTCTACCACTACCATACATGTATGCATGTTTATGTGTGTGTGCATGTTTCCGTGCATGTGCATGGTGAGTGTGTTTCCCTTGGGTTACTCCCTTAGGAAATCTAGATGCAAACTTAGTTAGATCAAAGGCACACTTTTTAAGAGTTGAATCTAAAACATCAACTCGTTTTTGCATTTCCACAAAATCATTTTTATTACATGATGCAATGGGGGTTTTTCCTTTACAAGCTAGTTTGTATTTTTCAAAGTAAATTTTTATTTTCTTAAAAGCACAAGATAAATCATTTTTCTCTTTTTCAATAATGTTAATTTTATCTTTTAAAGACTCATTTTCCCTTTTTAGTTTCTTGTTATGAGATTGAGAAATCTCATACCTATGTTGTAGTTCTTCAAAAAATTGAGCTAACTCATCCATAGTCAACTCATCCTCATCCAAAGTGTTATCGATCGTTACCTTCGAAGCATCGTCTCCATGTGCCATGAAGCACATGTGTGCGGCGTCGTTCTCCTCTTCGGATTCCGACTCCGTGTCATCCCACGTGGCCACCATTGCTTTCTTCTTCTTGTGGCCGTTCTTGGAGGTGGTTGCTTGAAGAGCGGGGCAATCGGCAATAAGGTGTTCGATCTTCTTGCAATGGAAGTAAGGACCGGGTTCCTCTCTTTTCTTCTCAAATCTTCCTTGAGGTCTCCCTCTTCAGAAGTTGCTTTGCCTCCCTTTCTTGTAAAACATTTTGTCCACCTTCCGGATGAGCATGGCAAAATCTTCATCGCAATCATCCGATGAATCATCCTCTTCATGGATGGTTGGAGTGGCTTTGAAGGCGAGGGCTTTCTTCTTCGGCGGCTCCCTTTCTTCTCGAACCTTCATTTCCATCTCATGCGTCTTGAGATTTCCAATGAAGCCGGAGAAGTCCATCTCCTCCCGATCGTTGAGTTCCTTGAGGGTAGTAGCCTTTACTTCCCATGCCTTGGGAAGAGCTCTAATGACCTTGCGAATCTTTTGGTCATTATCGATTTCGTCACCTAGAGAAGATAAAGCATTAGTAATTTTGGTGAAACGCGTGAGCATGTCATCAATGCTCTCATTATCAAACATGTAAAAATTCTCATATTGAGAACGTAGCAAGTCAATCTTAGATCTTTTGACTTGTGACGTTCCCTCATGAGTCACAATAAGAATGTTCCAAACTTCAAATGCGGATTTGCAATTTATGATGCGTGATAAGTCATCCTCATTTAAGGCTTGGGTTAATGCATATTGGGCTCTAGCATTAGCTTCATAATCCTTGGAGGTATCCTCGGACCATGAGCTCTCATCAGTGAGGGGTTCAATAAATTCTTTAGTAATGGACCTAGCAACCCTAACTCCTAGGGACTTAAGGAAGAGGTTCATCTTGACCTTCCATATGGAAAAGTTCAAGCCATCAAACTTTGGTGGGGACTTGATGCTAGAAAAGTCAAGTGATGCCATGGATGAATAATATAAAGCACAATAAATGAAGAATGCAACAAATATAGCCAAATAGCAAGGATCTCCCTAAGGTGGTTAAACCTAATTGTAGGGTTAGGCTCTGATACCAATTGAAATCACCTAGAGGGGGGGTGAATAGGTGATGGCTATATGTAATATGGCAACAATGCGGAATTTAAAAATTCTACTTAACAAATTGCTCAACTTAAAATACTAGCAATAAACACAACAAGTAATGCAAGAAATAAAGGAGTTGAGTTTAGAGAAAATCCGAGCAAACGCAAACACAAGTATATGTTTCCGAGGTTCGAGCCACGCTCTACGTCCCCTCCTTCACACTTGAAGGATTTCCACTATTGTTGATCCCACCGGATCTCCAATACAAGGACACACTTGTCCGATCACTTGTGATGCCGCAACACCACCCGGAGCACACTAGCTCGCCTTGAGGCCGATGCCTCTACAACTTCACTCAAGAAGAAAATGATCACACTTGATCACAAAATAGCTCACTTGCACAATCCTATAACCAATATGTAGATGTAGAAATTGGGATTGTGTAGTGCAAAATCTAGAGAGAAGTAGAGGTGTAGGCTTCAAATGGGTGTATGGAAATTTTGGCTTTGAAAAACTTTTCTAAAATGAAGAGCTTGTAAAACTTATGAAAATCTCTTATCAAATCTTTAGGAATAGTTATCTAATCATGTGAAGTGACCCACTATTTATAGGGGTTAAAAAACTGGGTAAAACAGCAAGAGAGATTCGTTGGGGTGAGATCCCAACAAAATCTGTCAGAAAAATAGAGCTGTTGGAGTCTGTCAGAATTTCTGACAGAAGACGGTCGACCGGGCCGGTCGACCGCCAACGGTCATATTTTTACCGTTGGGGACTACGGTCGACCGCCCCGGTCGACCCGAACAAACAGAGAGCACTGTAAGTGCCCCGGTCGACCCGAGCGGTCGGCCGACGTACACACATGCACAGCGTGTACGTCGGTCGACCGGGACGGTCGACCGGCTCCTGTCAGTTCTGAAAAATCAGAACTGCAGAAACCAGAACTTGGGACTTAGGTTTTGGTCTTTTGGTTTGGGGTTTAGGACCATGTAAAAATAGGAGTATGACCATATGTCACTACCCTAACATGTTAAAACATTTTGATAAAGTTTCTCTTGATAAAAACTTGTTTTTCTCAAAAATCGGTTTTTCCAAAACTTAAAGTTTCTAAAAACAAATTTCCAAAAACATGTTAGCTATAAAACTAAGTTGGAAATAGAAATAGAAATTGTTTTTGAAGCCATAAATCAAACTGAAGTGTGTGTAAGTGACAATCCCATAAATCTACTTCTAACATCTAGTTTTGACAAAAAGTATAAAAGAAAAATAAAAATACAAAACTTGGGCTTTTCCATTGTCTTGATCTTGACTTGGTCTTTTCTTCAAAAACTTGTTCCCGAAGCTTTCTAATGTGCTAGCTTAGGAATGCAAATCTTAGGCGACGTCCAAACTTGTGAGTCTTGATAGTGGAGCCGTCCAAACAACCTATTTAACCTGAAATTCTTTTAAACAAAATTTGTTAAATACATAACTAAATATGGTTTGTTATCATCAAAATATTCAACGGGATATTGGGCTAATGGCCTTTGGGCCAACAGAATGCAAGGATTAATCCATCTATCTTCTCATCTTACTAATTCTAGTGCTTTACTTTCTTGTGCTTTACTTTCTTCAAGCTTTAATTTCCATTGCATTTTCTTCTACCATGAATTGTTGTGTTCTTTTCATTTCAATGTCTAGCTAACTCTCTAACATGACTAGCTAACCACTAACTTTACTAACTTCTAACTCTTGGGTGATTGCTAATTCATGTGATTCATTGGATGCTTTATTGTGATCTTGTAATTTCAAGTCTCTATTATCCCCAATGAAGATGAGTTACTTTAATTCTTGGCAAATGCTTGTTTTCATTCCATATGATTCATGTGAGCCTCATTTAGAGCCTTGTCTTTAGAACAAGTGCCTTGATGGAACATGGAGATGGAGCACCTAACTATGCTATTTGTTGTACAATTTTCTTACTTCAAAGCTAACTCAAGTATGGCTTTGAATGACTAATGAATCTTGTATCTTCTTCCTTAGCATTCCCTTGAGTGACACTCCTTGATTCCACCATTAAAAATCTATCTCGAGAGCCGATGAATCAATGAGGCTACAAGACAAGCCGAGAAGATCACTCATCCTCCAAGTGCGAAAGTATTTGACCAAACAAGCAAGACAAACCTTTGCCGATGAATCAACATGAGGCATGCATCACCCTATGAGATTAGTAAGTTAGTAAATTAGAAGGGTTAGCTAGTCATGGTTTCTTCTATCTAAAGTCTTTTCAAGGTTTTCCTTCTCAAGTTTTCTTTCCAAGCTAGTAAAGTTTTTCAAGTTCTTTTCACTTTACTTTCCATCCTTTTCCTTTTTATGCAACAAAATCCACAACGAATTTTTCCTCTCTTTTCCATGTCATTTTGTTTTTGTTGAACATAGAAGAACTCTCGTTTTCTTTCTTTAAAAACTCCACCGTAAAGCTTCCATCGCAAGCTCTCCCTGAGGATCGACCCGTAATAGTTTATACTACTACGGTGATTCGGAAGGAGTAAAGAAAAATTGTGAATACATTTTTGGAGTTTTTGAGCATCACTACGAGCATCGAAGGTTTTGACTATAAACCCTCTTTCACTGAATATTAGTACACTCCTGCCTTCCGAATAAAATTTTTGGCGCCGTTGCCGGGAGAGCAACGGTTTTCATTAAAGTGAAGAACTAAACGAATTTTCTTCTCTGTTACAGGTTACAGGTTGAAGAGACAGGAAACAAAGCACTGCAGTAACATATAAGTAGTCTTGGGCCTCTGCTCAAGAAAGCAGAGACCAAGTACCCTCTGATTTCCGCGTTTTCTCAGCCAAAGCCGCGGATCCGCGGCAAAGAGGAGTTGACTACTAACTGGTTTTGTGCAGGGTTGCTTGCTCTGCAAAAATACAGCTGCTGCAAATCTTATTTCTTGTATGCCCTCACCAGGATCCTGCTAATAAATCAACAGTAAAACATTTGTTGAAAAGTTTAAAAATTGATTAGACGTTTGCATTTTTAGGCATGTGTCTTTTCAATTCATTTACTTTACTGTTGAAGAGTGCTGGAGCAAGGTACGTTCGCATTGCATTTAGAATAGGACTCACTTCTTGGTTGATTTACATCGCTTTGAGTGAACCTTATTTGCATATATTGTACACTTGCACAAAATTGATTTTAAGGGCAACACCCAATAAACAAGATAAGGTGGGGATTTTATCACCCTTTCCTTGGCCCAAAAATCATCATCCAAGCACTCACAATCCCAAGCTTTTTAATAAAATCTGATAGACGTTGGCCCTAGGGACATCCGGACTCAGTAGGAGATCAGCTGAAGTTGGAAATTGTTTTTGATTCATACTCTAGTCAAATCAGTGTCTAAGGTTGGGGATTAAGAGGTTACGCCTCGAAGATACCGTGGTTTGGCGTAATTAAGGCCCGTTGCATACGCATGGATACCTCCCACCGTATTTTACCCCTACCTGGCTGATTAGCTGTGGTCTGACTCGAGCAATAACCTTCTTTGGTTCATCGAACAGTTAGGAGTCATCTAGGTCCAGGTATCCTAGATAGCTTGTGATTGATTTTTCTTTTCTTGTTTGTTATTTTCATTTTCTTTCGCTTATGTGATCGGTGAACGTTGTCTGTGATTGTGTATGCAAGAGTGGTACCGGAATCCAAATTCTGCAAGACTTGTTAGGATTTCTACACTTGCACAAACACCACCACCTGACACAATTCCAATTATGGCAAACAACACTTCGCTTCAAGACAAGTTCTACCCCATTCCCACTTCACTTCCATCATGCATTCTTCTCCCTGTGACCAATGAAAATAATTTTGAGCTGAAGCCACAATTTATAAATACACTCCCACGATTTCATGGCCTAGAGTCCGAGGATGCATATTTCTTCATTCGTGAGTTTGAAGAAGTATGTGTGATGATGAGAATTTCCCAATTAACTGAGGACGTTGTTAGACTAAGGTTCATACCCTTCGCACTGAAAGATATAGCTAAGAAATGGCTTTACAATCTTCCCACCAGTTCAATCTCTTCATGGGATGATTTTGTAAAAGTCTTTCTTAAGAAATTCTATCTCATTCACAAGACAGCCCTCATGAGAAAGAACATTATGCAGTTCAAGTAGGAATCAAATGAACCATTCTGGAAATATTTCGAACGATTCAAAGACTTACTAGCCCTATGTCCTCATCACGGCATAGAGAAGTGACGGCAGTGCCAAATTCTCTATGACAGACTCTACTATCAAACAAAGACACTCCTTGAAACCATGTGCCAAGGGGAATTTTAAAGAAAGATGAGAATCAGGGGTGAGATCTCTTTGAAGCTTTAGCCGAAAAAATAATTCAGTGGGAGTCTTGTCCAGAAAAACCCACTCCCACCACTTCCAGAACCGGTATGCATTCGATAGAATCCTCCATAGCTGCCGGGCTAAAATAACACAATTGATGAAGAGGATAGAACTGCTTGAATCAAGGGAACCTACTGTTGTGAACCAGGTCAACCCACCACCTGTGGTCAACCCGGGTTGTACCTATTGCCATAATCTCAACCATCTGTTCGAGGAGTGTCCTGTTTACCAGTCTCAAATGTATCAGGAAAATACGAATGCTGCATACACCAATCCAAACCACAATCCATACTCCAAAACGTACAACCCGGGATGGCGAAACCATCCAAATTTTTTCTGGAGTCAGTTTGGTCCTGAGCAACCAAGGCAACCATTTTCACATCAATATCCTACTCAGTCTCATCAACCCAGTTTCCACCAGAATTCACCAAATTTTCACTCATATCAGAGTCCACCACAATTCCAATCATATCAGAATCCACCACATTTCCAAACAAACTTCCAGCCCACATATCAGCAACATCAACCACAGAATCATTCAGACAAAGAATGTCAGATTTGGAAAAAATGATAGAAACCCTATCCAAAACCCAGGCTTCAATGATGACGAACCAACATCAGGATATGAACAAGTTACAGGTCCAGATAGGTCAATTGGCTAATTCTTTGAATGAAATACAGAAAGGAATGCTACCAAGCCAGCCATTGCCCAATCCAAAAAATCACTTCCCTCTACATGAAGTTGAAGACATGGACCCCAGTCAATGCAACACTATTCATATTCTGAGATCCGGAAAGCAGGTAGATAATAAGGTTTCCAATCAACCATCCAAATCAGTGTCAAAATCAACACCTCCTGTTCCAGTGCAACAAACTCAAGACAATCCATCTTCCAGTTCACAACCATCAACTTCCAAATCCAAAGAAAAAGAAAAGGCTGATGAGCAACCATACAAGCCTATTGTACCATTTCCAAATAGGCTAGCAAACCAAAAGTTGAATGCTCATATGGAGAAGATCAGAGAAATGTTCAATCAAGTCCAAATCAATGTACCTCTTCTTGATGCCATACAATAAGTTCCATCATATGCCAAATTTTTAAAGGAAATGTGCACCAAGAAGAGGAAAGCAAATGTCCCTAAGAAAGTCTTCCTAGCTTCAAACATTAGCGAGTTGTTCACTGGGCCAATTCCTGTGAAATATAAGGACCCACGGAGCCCAACCATCTCTTGTATCATAGGACAGACTACTATCAATAGGGCATTACTTGATTTGGGAGCTAGTATCAATCTTCTTCCCTTTTCTGTGTATCAGCAACTTGGGTTAGGCGACCTCCGTCTAACCAAAGTTACTATACAACTGGCTGATCGCTCTATAAAGATTCCCAAAGGGGAGATTAATGATGTCCTTGTCCGAGTTGGGGAGTTTATTTACCCTGTTGATTTCATAGTTCTTGAGACACAACCTGTGTCTAACTCCAATCATAGGGCTCAAACTCCTGTTATCCTGGGGCGACCATTCCTTGCTACTGCCAATACCATCATCAATTGTAGGAATGGATCCATGAGGTTAACTTTTGGTGACATGACTAGAGAAGTGAATGTCTTCAACATAGACAAACAACCTCGAAAGATAAGAGATCAAACATTTGAGGTAAACTTTGTTGGAAACAATTGTGATGAAGAGAGTGAAGATTCAGAAATGAGTCGCTGTTTCTTAATGAATTATTTAAAAATGAATGTGATTATCTTGATAACGAAGATCCTAATGTTAGAGTACCCTTTAAAAAGGGAAAAATTGATTTGAATATCTTCACTTTCAATGAGCCAACCAAGAATGTATCCCATGAGGATATAGTTCAAGAACCTCTGATTGACATACTTTTTGAAGACCTCTTCGAAGAAGAACTCATGTGTTTGGATGGACCAACGAGGGATCTTTTGATTAATTGCACATCTCTAGGGAAAAGTGTTGACCTCAGCTTTGAGGAGATATATGGAGCTGAGTTAGAATTCCTAGGCATTCACAATGAGGAAGTTCCAAATGAGAAGGGTGGTGGTGACAAATTTTTGAATGAGGATTGTAGTGATATGAGGAAGAAACACCTACAGAAGGTGAGACTGGGGATGCAGAAAGCTAAAATGACAATACAATCGGCCTCCCAACTGTGCCCTATAAAAAGGACCCATTGGAATGATGGGAAACGAGCTAGAGGGATAAGACCGAAAAAGTTCTAGGTGTGGGAGATACTTCATGTTGTACATTTTCCCTGTTTTCCTTGCATATCACTTTGGGACCCCTTTTGTAAATAATAAAAAAAAAAACAACAAAAAACGATAAAAGAAAAAAAATTTAAAAAATAATAACTTCAAACAAGTGGACTTTGGTGCTAAATGGCACCAAGAGTTCCCTCTCTTCATGAATCCCTTTTCAAATCACCCTAGGGTTGTAAATACCCAATTCAACCTAGGGTAATTTTGGGAATTCAACTCTTTTAGCCCCCTATAAATTTCATCTACCCTGAGTCTCTCCCCTCAACGTCAAACGCATCTCAGATCTGAAACAACCTCTTCAAGCGCCGCCCCTCAAATTTTTCCCCTCTACAGATCTCTCCTTTGTGCCGCGTTCTCTAGAAAAGCCGCGATTCCGCGGCCTTCTGGGCTCTGTTAGTGCGCCGCCACAGTCTGTTACAGTCGCGGTTCCCTGCTATTGGCCGATCATCTGAATTCTTGATCCAGTGCCCTCTGCAAATCGGATTTGATTTCCTCCCACGTATTCCGGGGGTGGTTTGCTTTTCAATCTTCCGATCTCTTGTGTTGTTCTACAATTTTAGCATGGCACCATCTTTGTTTGCTGAGAAAGATTATTTCAAAATATTTAATGATAACAATGGGTATGGGCACATTTTTATTGATAGGATCCGTGCTTGGGATTGGTACTCTCTTGTGTATGATAATTCCGATAATGATGCATTTTATTGCCCTGAATTAGTGTCATCATTTTTCACTTCCATTGATCATGCATCGGTAAATTTCAACACGTACCAATTCGCGGTTCATACGCCCCTATGTGACATTTTCTTCACACTTCCTCTTCTTGAGGAACTCACTCACGTCCCTTGTTACCCACAACACAGCGACCCCCTTCCACTCATTGACTACATGTCCATTATTGGGGCCCGCTGTACCGAACAAGACCGAGGGCTCAAAGCCAGTACCACCTTCCGTAATGTGCATTGCGTTGGACGATGGATCCAACGCAATATTCTAGGACTGAACCACACCACTTCTTTTAACCGCCCTGTGCTGCAAATAATTCACGACCTTATGACTAGGCAGCACACGGTCTGCATCAACAAGACCATCTTCCATTCCATCATTGCCAACTCCTCACGCGCCCATGGTGCTAAACATTCACACGCCATTCTGATTACACGTCTATGTAGGACTTTCCTACCGGACGATGTATTTGACGCATATGACCGAGTGTTTGTCGCACACCAGAGGGCCACTAGTGCCTATAACAGTTGCTTACATGCGGTCTGGACCCCTAGTGTCCAGCCCGAGGATGTGCCAGTGGAGTCCTCTTCTGAGGAAATTCTAGAGGAGGAAGATGAGCCCGCATTTTGGCACCAGGACCCCCCTACGGACTCACGTGCATTCATGTCCACAATTTGGCGAGGCATGAAGAAAATTTTTAGGGGACAAGTTCGGCTGAGGAAACAAGTGAAAGAGCAATCATCTAGATTAGACCGTATTGAGGCCGGTCTTTAGCATTCACAGTCGGCTGGACCCAGCACCACCGTTGGTCCAAAACGACGACGGGGGTGATTTTATTCCTTTACCTATTTCATGCATATTTTATCTTGCATACATTGAGGACAATGCATGAGATAGGTATGGGGGGTAGATCTAACTTAAGATTTTCATTTTCTTTTTAGGATTTTTATTTTCTTTTTAGGATTTTTATTTTTCTTTTTAGATTTTTATTTTTCTTTTTAGATTTTGTCTTTTTAGATTTTTCATTTTCTTTAGATTTTACATTTTCTTTTTAGAAAAACCATAAAAAAAATATAAAAAATAATTAAAAAAGAAAAAAAAAAAATTTTGATCCATTTTGAAAGAATCAAACTTGATTTTAGGGATTAAGGAAACTCTTAACTAAGATTTCTTAATATAAGTCGAAAAGAGGAGTTTTGTTGGATTTTTAGGTTAAGTGAAAAAGGATAAGAAAG
Source organism: Agave tequilana (assembly GCA_038442645.1). NCBI lineage: Eukaryota > Viridiplantae > Streptophyta > Magnoliopsida > Asparagales > Asparagaceae > Agave > Agave tequilana. The sequence goes on along the minus strand of JAVJIF010029654.1, from coordinate 66,518 downwards.
ATAGCTAGATTTTAATTCTTTCTTTAGGATATATACATTAAACATATTGAGGGATTAATCAAAGACTTAGTGATTCTATTTACACATATATATAATAAAAAAATAATAAGAAGAAGAAAAAAAAGAAAAAATAAGTATAAATAAATAAATAAAATAATTACTTAGCCACTAATTAAGCTGGTTAGCTATGCCTTAAGAAGCATGGCCAGTCACGCCTAAAGGTGGTTAAGTCCTTAGTATTCGTGGCCTAGTTTACTCGAGTCCTTGAACCTTAGGGATGTATCTTCATCTGGTGCCCTAAGACCGACTGGTTTGGGAGTCATCGGTAAGAGGCTCGCTACATGGGTAAATTAGAAAAGCTAAGGAAGCTAAGGAGGTGTAAATAAATAAATAAATAAATAAATAAAAATATATATATATATATTGTATATATTAGTAAATAAATGAACTTTAGTCTAAGAAAAATTCTTCATATTTATAGATATATATATACTAGGCTTGATGCAAAATCCAGTCTTCGCTCTATTCCTTAAAAACTTAACCTAAGTTGAAGACAAAACTCTAAATAGACACTTATAAAAAGAATGACGAGTTTAGGGTAACCCGGAACGTAAAGTTCTTGAAAAATATGGATCATAAATTTTTTCACTAACACTTTTCTTTTTCTTGGATTTTGTGGGTGCAATCCGCTGAAAACCCTCAGGAGACAACACTCCTCCTCTAGGGTAACCTAGAGGTTTAACAGCTTGTTGCACGCGCTCAGTGCAATCGTGTCGCCTACAAAAGTGGTTCAATAATTTAGCTAGGATTTTTTCTCTTTTTGCTCGGGGACGAGCAAAAGCTAGGTATGGGGGTGTGATTATAGTTCATTTTTGCATCATTTTCCACTTCATATCATGCTTTATGTAAATAAAAATAAGGTTTTTATTGCTTTTCTCTCTTATTTTTCAGGTCCACCATTAATGGAGAGGAAGGCCCATAATCAAGGAATTTTCAAGGTATTAATGGGATTAATTAAAGAGCCAAATGGAAAAGCCCAAAGAGAAGCCCAGATCTGGAGTCGTCCACGAATATCCCCAGCTTTCTAGAAGATCCAGCGTGACAAACAGACTGTAACAAAACGGCAACAGAAATCGTTGGCGCAACGGCCAAGATTCTGCCGCGGAAACGTAGCTCTGGCCGCAGATCCGCGGCAAGCATCTGGACGTTGAGCCAGCGTTTGATCCCACGGCCAAGATTTGAGGGCCTCATCTTCTGGAGCCTATAAATAGACCCCTAGGGCCTCTGTGAAAAAGGGGAGGAGAGAATAGGAGAGAAGAGCTTGTATTTTTGAGAGAATTGTAGGGATTTTCTCTAGCTTCCTTTAGTGCTCTTGTAATCTTCTTTCTCCTTCTAGAATTCTGCAAAGAGAGAGAGAGAGAGAGTGAGTGTGAGATCTTGTAATTGAAGTGGTGACAACTTGAATGCAAGGATTGATCCATCTATCTTCTCATCTTTACTAATTCTAGTGCTTTACTTTCTTGTGCTTTACTTTCTTCAAGCTTTAATTTCCATTGCATTTTCTTCTACCATGAATTGTTGTGTTCTTTTCATTTCAATGTCTAGCTAACTCTCTAACATGACTAGCTAACCACTAACTTTATTAACTTCTAACTTTTGGGTGATTGCTAATTCATGTGATTCATTGGATGCTTTATTGTGATCTTGTAATTTTAAGTCTCTATTATCCCCAATGAAGATGAGTTACTTTAATTCTTGGCAAATGCTTGTTTTCATTCCATATGATTCATGTGAGTCTCATTTAGAGCCTTGTCTTTAGAACAAGTGCCTTGATGGAACATGGAGATGGAGCACCTAACTATGCTATTTGTTGTACAATTTTCTTATTTCAATGCTAACTCGAGTATGGCTTTGAATGACTAATGAATCTTATATCTTCTTCCTTAGCATTCCCTTGAGTGACACTCCTTGATTCCACCATTTAAAATCTATCTCGGGAGCCGATGAATCAATGAGGCAAGACAAGCCGAGAAGATCACTCATCCTCCAAGTGCGAAAGTATTTGACCAAACAAGCAAGACAAACCTTTGCCGATGAATCAACATGAGGCACGCATTACCCTTGAGATTAGTAAGTTAGTAAATTATAAGGGTTAGCTAGTCATGGTTTCTTCTATCTAAAGTCTTTTCAAGGTTTTCTTTCTCAAGTTTTCTTTCCAAGCTAGTAAAGTTTTCCAAGTTCTTTTCACTTTACTTTCCATCCTTTTCCTTTTTATGCAACAAAATCCACAACGAATTTTTCCTCTCTTTTCCATGTCATTTTGTTTTTGTTGAACATAGTGAAAAACACCTAGAGGGGGGGTGAATAGGTGTAATTGCTAATCTAACAATCTTTTTAAAACTAAGATGGATGAATGATGCAACGATCACTCAAAACAAGACTAAGAGCCGAATACCCGTGAGAGGTTCTGAACTCCTTCCTCCTGATTCCCCTTGAATGGGTTAGAGGTGCGCAATGCAACCTTATTGTATGAGAATTGATCGAACAATGAATGAATAATATGCAATGATGAAATGCACACAAGATATATCACAAGTATCACAAACTAGAGGCAATAACACAAGGTAAGAAAACTAGATCTCAAGCAAGTAATTGAAGGCAATAGAGTGCAAGAGAAAATTAAAGCAAAATGGACACAAAGCAATCGCAAACACAAGATGTTTGTTTCGAGGTTCGAGCCACCGCTCTACTCCCCGCCTTCACCTCCGTTAAGGGTTTCCACTATCCATCGAGGACGCTTATAACGGTCTACCAAAGACCCGAGCACCGAGCTCCACCACTTACAATAACCTCTACCGAAGAGGTGTCTCCACAAGAACAAGATTAACACAAGTAGCCAAAGTGATCACAACAAGATCACTAAACTTCTTACAAACTCTCAATCTTTTACAACTTCCTTATAGATTGAGTAGGGAATTTTGGCTCTAAGAAGTGTAGTGAGAAAAACTCAGTTGTAGAGATGATTTTTGCTAGAGAACACAACTGAAAACAAGCTCAAGAAAGAATGAGAAATGGAGAGCTTAAAAACTTTTCTTCTCTTTTGAAAACTTTGAACACTTAGGTATTTTTCTTGGTGAGAAATGCAAGAGACCTATCTCCTCTATTTATAGGGAGAGGAAAGGGTTAAAAACAATTTATTTTAAGTTTATTTGACCTGGAAAAGATCTCCAACAACTCAGAAAAAGTCTGCCAAAACAGATTACAAAAACAGATTTCAGAAATACACAAAAGAGGAAAGAGCCGTTGGGGCTCTGCAGGCTTGGCGGTCGACCCGTCCGGTCGGCCGTCCGCCCTGCTGGCAGTAGCCGTTGGGCTCGGGTCGACCGCTCGGGTCGACCGTCCTCTAAAAAGAAACACAGGTTTCTGAAGGCGGTCGACCCGGCGGTCGACCCAGAAAACCCGAGAGCAAACCTGCAGACAGTCGGTCGACCCGGGCGGTCGGCCGACAGACATGCACAAGCGTGCATGTCCTGTGCAGGTGCCGGTCGACCGGGCCGGTCGGCCGGTCTAGCCTGAAACAGAAAAACAGCAAGTGCCAGACTTTGGAATAATTTTGTAAAAATGTTTTGAAGTAAAGAAAACTAAGTATCATGCTAGAAGGAGTATACATGATTTTTAAACATGATATATATACCTTTGTAAGACTTAGAGTCATGTATATTTGTTAAAGCATGAAACTTAGAAACACAAAGTTTTAAACATGAAAACTTGTATATAGAAAAAGTGTGTGTGTATCCTAGAGCCAAAATTCCAAACTCAACCTTTAACAAATTATTTCTTACATTGGTTCTAAGGACTATAAGTTCTTCAAGTGGGCTTCTCCATATGATCTTGAAAACTTGATTCTTGAGCCCGAATTGAGGTGACTTGAGTCAAAACACCTTCCTTTAGGGAAGAAACCTTCTACTTTAATTAGAACCCTGAAACACACTTAACCAATAAACAATATTAGTACAAATAACTAATATGTTTTGTAATCATCAAAACACATTAAAAACGGGTGATTGTAACCTTGGGCCAACAATCTCCCCTTTTTGATGATGACAAAACATATAAGTTATTTAAACAAAAATGGAAGAAGAGCTTTGGAAATCTCCCCCTCAAATAATGCTATGTATAAAGAATGACAATGAGTAAGATACATAAAGCATTGAAAACACAATAGTTTTGTCAAAAACTTAAATAAACAATAAACAACAAACAAACTTATATAAACAACAAACAAACTTATACTTTTTCTCCCCCTTTTTGTCATACATCAAAAAGGGTTAAACAAAACCAACAAAACCAAAGAAATTTTTCTTTAAGAATCCATAATGCAAACATTCAACTCACCACAAATAAAAGAGAATCTAGCATAATCTAATGGTTTAGTAAAAATATCGGCAAGTTGAAAATCGGTAGAAACATAATCAATATCAATATCACCTTTCTCATAATGATCTCTAAGAAAGTGATATCTAATGTCAATGTACTTAGTTTTACTATGTTGATTTGCATTCTTTGTCATATGAATTGTACTAGTATTATCACATAATATTTTAATATGATCAAAATGCAAATCATAGTCAAGGAGAGTATGTTTCATCCAAAGAACTTGTGCACAACAAGCTCCGGCTGCAACATACTCCGCCTCGGCGGTTGAAAGGGCTACCGAATTTTGCTTTTTGGAAGACCAAGATACAAGACAATTACCTAGGAATTGACATGTTCCACTTGTGCTCTTCCTATCTACCCTACAACCCGCATAGTCGGCATCCGAAAAACTCGTCATTAAAAATTGCCCGGTTTTCGGATACCACAAACCCATTTCAATAGTGCCCTTAAGGTATCTAATTATGCGTTTAACCGCAATTATATGAGACTCTTTAGGACATGATTGAAAACGAGCACAAAGACAAATACAAAACATAATATCCGGCCTACTAGCCGTCAAATACAATAAACTACCAATCATGCTACGATAAAGCTTAATGTCTACACTTTTACCTTGTTCATCCTTGTCAAGCTTTGTGGTTGTTGCTATGGGAGTTTTGCTCACTTTAGATCCTTCAAGCCCGAACCTTTTGATTAATTCCTTTGTGTACTTGGCTTGATTGATGAAGATCCCATCCTTCCTTTGCTTGATTTGGAGTCCAAGGAAATAGTTGAGTTTCCCCATCATAGACATTTCAAATTCTTCCTTCATGCATGATTCAAAAGCTTGGCAAAGAGATTCATTAGTAGAACCAAAAATAATGTCATCAACATAAATTTGCACAATAAGAATATCATTTTCTACATGTTTTGTAAATAAAATAGTATCTATTTTACCTTTCTTAAAACCATTTGAAATTAGAAATGAAGAAAGTCTTTCATACCAAGCCCTAGGGGCTTGTTTTAAACCATAAAGAGCTTTATCTAATTTAAACACAAAATCCGGATGTGTAGGATCAACAAACCCGAGGGTTGTTCAACATACACCTCCTCTTCAATAAAACCATTTAGAAAAGCACTTTTAACATCCATTTGAAATAATTTAAAATCTTTATATGAGGCAAATGCTAGTGTCATCCGTATGGCTTCAAGCCGTGCTACGGGTGCAAAGGTTTCTTCAAAATCGATTCCTTCGATTTGAGTGTAACCTTGGGCAACTAACCTAGCTTTATTCCTAACAACGTTACCCGATTCATCCAACTTGTTCTTAAAGATCCACTTAGTACCAATTGTTGGTCTATCGTGGGGCCTAGGAACAAGGTGCCAAACTTGGTTGCGCTCAAATTGATTGAGTTCCTCTTGCATGGCTAGCAACCAATATGAATCGGCCTTGGCTTCGAGGACGTTCTTGGGTTCAACATGAGAAATAAATGCATAATGTCCACAAAAATCATGAAGTTTAGAGCGAGTGGTTACCCCTTTAGATACTTCACCTATGACGAGGTCCTTGGGATGATGAGGATTGTATCTCCAATCCTTTGGAAGTTGTTGAGTAGGCTCCACTTCAATTGATTGAATTTCATTTCCTTGAGCCTCTTCTACTTTAGCTTTACTTCCTTCATCATCCTTTGGCTTGTCTCCCATAGTAGGCGTATCCTCCAAGGTCACTTTCTCCAAGCCTTCATCCAATGCATCTATTTCTACAACATTCTTAACAAACAAGTTAGATTCTTCAAACTTAACATGTATAGATTCCTCAATAGTCAAAGATGATCTATTGAAGATTCTATAAGCCTTGCTAGTGTTAGAATAACCAACAAAAATAGCCTCATAAGATCTAGCATCAAATTTTTCTAAATTATCTTTTGTATTTAAAACAAAACATTTGCATCCAAAAACCTTGAAATATGAAACATTTGGTTTTCTAGAAAAGTATATTTCAAAAGAAGTTTTTGAAGTATTTTTACACAAGAAAACACGATTTGATATATAGCATGATGTATTAACGGCCTCGGCCCACAAATAATGTGGTAGACCATATTCACTTAGTATTGTCCTAGCCATCTCTTGTAAAGTTCGATTTTTCCGTTCAACTACTCCATTTTGTTGTGGAGTTCTAGGACAAGAAAGTTCATGCTTAATTCCATGTTCTTCACAAAAAGTGGTAAAGGGTAGGTTTATGAACTCACCTCCTCTATCACTTCTTATTCTTAAAATTGAAGAATCTTTTTCCTTTTCAACTCTTTTCTTAAAGGCTTGAAAATGTGAAAAGGCTTGATTTTTATGTTCCAAAAAGAAAACCCAAGTAAAATGTGAAAAGTCATCAACCAAAACAAATGCAAACCGATTCCCACTTAGACTTTTGGTTTGAGTAGGACCAAATAAATCCATATGGATTAACTCCAAGGGACGTGATGTCATGATATCCTTGATTGACTTGAAAGAAGACTTGGTTTGTTTCCCAAATTGACATGCGTCACAAACCCGGTCCTTTTCAAAATTCAAGCGAGGAATACCTTTCACCATTTCCTTTGTGTTTAACCTAGATATATGGTCAAAAGAAATGTGGCCTAATCTTCTATGCCACAACCAAGAGTCATCATCGAGGGCTTTTAAACAAGTAATATTACAAGACATATTAGACATATCAATCATATAAACATTGTTTTCACGAAAACCGGAAAATACACAAGTATTAGATATTCTATCAATTACTTTACAAACTACATTATCAAAAACAACATCAAAACCTTTATCACAAAGTTGACTAACACTCAAGAGATTATGCTTGAGGCCATCAACTAAAACTACATTTTCTATTAAAGGGGATGTACCAAGTTTAACATTATCAATACCGATGATTTTACCCTTGGCATCATCTCCGAAGGTGACGGTGCCACCTTCATGGTATCTTGATAGGGTTGCAAAGTTGTTGATGTCCCAAGTCATGTGCCTTGAGCAACCACTATCAAGATACCACAATCCTCTACGTCGTTGGGCCTTGGAAAGTACCTACATTATTGAACAAATTCATTGACTTTGGTACCCAAATTTTCTTGGGTCCTTGAAAGTTAGTGTTTCGAACCCAAACATTATGACGAGATGCATTTAGTCTATCATAACAAAACCTAACTAAGTGACCTTTTCGGCCACAATATGAACATGAAAAAACTTTACCATACATGAATGCATGATGTGTGTGTGAAGTGTGAGCATGTTTGTGGGGTTTGGCATGATGTAGAGGTTGTGTGGTATGAACATGAGCATGAACATGAGATTGTTTCTTAGGGGCTTGTTTCTTAGGAAACATAGCCTCAAGTCTATTTTTATCAAATTCACACTTTTTCAAAACTACTCCTAAAGAATTAATTTTCTCTTTAAGCATGGTGATCTCATTATCATTAACTTGTGGAAACTTGCCTTTACAAGAAATTTTATAGTTGTCAAAATCTTTTTGGGTGAAAACAAGAGTGGAAAGTAATTCATCTTCTTCTTTGGAAAGAGTGAAAACTTGATGATTAAGAGACTCATTTTCCTTTTTCATTTTTAAATACTTTTTCTTAAGAAAATCATAGTTATGTGAAAGTTCTATAAATGCTTCTCCTATTTCATCCATGGAAAGTTCATTATCAAAAGAAGTAGAAGGGGTTACCTTACTTGTGCTTTCATTAGCCATGAAGCACATGTTGGCGGTGTCAATTTCCTCCTCGGATTCGCTCTCGGAATCCCATGTGGCCTTCAATGCTTTCTTCTTGTAAAGCTTCTTTGATGTGGAGGGCTTTACTTTATCCGGACACTCCGCAACAATGTGTCCCGATCTTTGGCAATTGAAGCATATAATTTTCCTTTCTTCTTTGCCTCCTTGCCATCTCCTTCTTCCTTGAAACTTAGCCTTATTGTACATCCTCCGAACGTTCTTCACAAGAAGTGAGAGCTCTTCGTCATCTTCTTCTTCATCATCTTCGTCGGAGTGTGTGGATTGACTCTTGAAGGCTATTGTTTTCTTCTTGGAAGGAGCCATGTCTTCCCTAGCTTTTCTCTCCATCTCATGGGTTTTGAGGTTCCCAATGAGACCTATTAGCTCCATCTCCTCCTTGTCATTGAGTTCCTTCAAGGTGGTTGCTTTGACTTCCCAAGAAGGAGGAAGGGCCCGGATGATCTTTCTTACTCTTTGGTCATTGTCAATACAATCACCTAGAGAAGAAAGTCCATTAGTGATCTTTGTAAATCTTGTAACCATATCATCTATGGTTTCATTTTCTTGCATGCAAAAGTTTTCATATTGGGACCGAAGAAGGTCTATCTTAGCCCTCTTCACTTGTGAAGTCCCTTCATGTGTAACTAGCAAATGTGTCCAAATTTCATATGCGGACTTGTAATGAATAACTCTAGCTATATCATCATCATTAAGGGCTTGAAGAAGTGCATAATGAGCCCTAGCATTGGCATCAAATTCCTTAGTCTCAATTTCGGACCAAGTGGATTCATCACCGGGGGGTGCACTAAAGGGTTTGGTCACGGCTTTTGCAACTCGACTACCTAGAGATTGCAAGAAAACGGTCATCTTAACCTTCCATATGGGAAAGTTAAGTCCATCAAACTTAGGGGGTGTCTTAATACCATCGGCCATCTTTACTAAGTGAGAATGAATGAAATGATTAGCAATATTAGGATCTCTCTAAGGTTGTTAAGCCAAGAGCCTAGTGACCAAGCTCTGATACCAATTGAAAAACACCTAGAGGGGGGTGAATAGGTGTAATTGCTAATCTAACAATCTTTTTAAAACTAAGATGGATGAATGATGCAACGATCTCTCAAAACAAGACTAAGAGCCGAATACCCCGTGAGAGGTTCTGAACTCCTTCCTCCTAATTCCCCTTGAATGGGTTAGAGGTGCGCAATGCAACCTTGTTGTATGAGAATTGATCGAACAAAGAATGAATAATATGCAATGATGAAATGCACACAAGATATATCACAAGTATCACAAACTAGAGGCAATAACACAAGGTAAGAAAACTAGATCTCAAGCAAGTAATTGAAGGCAATAGAGTGCAAGAGAAAATTAAAGAAAAATAGACACAAAGCAATCGCAAACACAAGATGTTTGTTTCGAGGTTCGAGCCACTGCTCTACTCCCCGCCTTCACCTCCGTGAAGGGTTTCCACTATCCACCGAGGACGCTTACAACGGTCTACCAAAGACCCGAGCACCGAGCTCCACCACTTACAATAACCTCTACCGAAGAGGTGTCTCCACAAGAACAAGATGAACACAAGTAGCCAAAGTGATCACAACACGATCACTAAACTTCTTACAAACTCTCACTCTTTTACAACTTTCTTATATATTGAGTAGGGAATTTTGGCTCTAAGAAGTGTAGTGAGAAAAACTCAGTTGTACAGATGATTTTTGCTAGAGAACACAACTGAAAACAAGCTCAAGAAAGAATGAGAAATGGAGAGCTTAAAAACTTTTCTTCTCTTTTGAAAACTTTGAACACTTAGGTATTTTTCTTGGTGAGAAATGCAAGAGACCTATCTCCTCTATTTATAGGGAGAGGAAAGGGTTAAAAACAATTTATTTTAAGTTTATTTGACCTGAAAAAGATCTCCAACAACTCAGAAAAAGTCTGCCAAAACAGATTACAAAAACAGATTTCAGAAATACACAAAAGAGGAAAGAGCCGTTGGGGCTCTGCAGGCTTGGCGGTCGACCCGTCCGGTCGGCCGTCCGCCCTGCTGGCAGTAGCCGTTGGGCTCGGGTCGACCGCTCGGGTCGACCGTCCTCTAAAAAGAAACACAGGTTTGTGAAGGCGGTCGACCCGGCGGTCGACCCAGAAAACCCGAGAGCAAACCTGCAGACAGTCGGTCGACCCAGGCGGTCGGCCGACAGACATGCACAAGCGTGCATGTCCTGTGCAGGTGCCGGTCGACTGGGCCGGTCGGCCGGTCTAGCCTGAAACAGAAAAACAGCAAGTGCCAGACTTTGGAATAATTTTATAAAAATGTTTTGAAGTAAAGAAAACTAAGTATCATGCTAGAAGGAGTATACATGATTTTTAAACATGATATATATACCTTTGTAAGACTTAGAGTCATGTATATTTGTTAAAGCATGAAACTTAGAAACACAAAGTTTTAAACATGAAAACTTGTATACAGAAAAAGTGTGTGTATCCTAGAGCCAAAATTCCAAACTCAACCTTTAACAAACTATTTCTTACATTGGTTCTAAGGACTACAAGTTCTTCAAGTGGGCTTCTCCATATGATCTTGAAAACTTGATTCTTGAGCCCGAATTGAGGTGACTTGAGTCAAAACACCTTCCTTTAGGGAAGAAATCTTCTAGTTTAATTAGAACCCTGAAACACACTTAACCAATAAACAATATTAGTACAAATAACTAATATGTTTTGTAATCATCAAAACACATTAAAACGGGTGATTGTAACCTTGGGCCAACACATAGAAGAACTCTCGTTTTCTTTCTTTAAAAACTCCACCGTAAGGCTTCCATCGCAAGCTCTCCCTGAAGATCGACCCGTAATAGTTTATACTACTACGGTGATTCAGAAGGAGTAAAGAAAAATTGTGAATACATTTTTGGAGTTTTTGAGCATCACTACGAGCATCGAAGGTTGACTATAAACCCTCTTTCTCTGAATATTAGTACACTCCTGCCTTCCAAACAATAGTCCCCGCTTTTACACAAGAAGATTTTAACTATCCATTGGAGGATCTTTCACATAGGGACCTCCACTGAGGAATTACAACTCAACATCACGAGTACACAACTCCTCCTCTCTACACAATCACCTCTACACAAAAGAGAAGGCACAAAGTCTAACACAAAGCAAAGAAGAAATGAAACTTAGTGATCCAATGATCACAAACTCTCTCTTCGTGATCTCAAAATATCACAAATAATTTTCTCACAAAATAAAGATCCTAAAGATAGGATTAGAGATGATAGCTCAAGTCTGAGAAAAGCAAAGTGTTTTGGAAAGAAACAACAAAGAAAAAACTTGAGAAAAACTTATTAATAGATAAAGAAATGAAGAACAAAACTAGAATTCCCAAATATTGGTTTTCTTTGATTTTCCAAAAAATTTGAAACAAATAAAGATAAGAGAATTTTTTTGGTGCACAAAACCTACTTTTTAAAACTTGTTGAAAACACTTAAAAAGATGGGAAGAATAGATCTTGAAAATCTTGAGAGAAATAGCCCCCAAGGACCCATATTTATAGGGGTCTAAAAATATAGTCATTGGGGTCCAAACAGGTCTAGAATGACCTATCGGTCGACCGACCAATGGTCAATTTTTTGACCGTTGGGGTCGTCGATCGGCCAGTCGACCGTCCTAAGGCAAACTGCCTGTCGGTCGATCGCCTGACCGACCGAGGCCAGAATCAGAGAGTAAACTCTCTGGTCGATTGACCGGCATCAGATCTTGAGAGCAAGCTCTCTGCTTCAGTCGACCACACGGTCAACCGACCCAATGGCCTGAGCCTTATGCACTCCTATGCACATCGGTCGACCGTCCAGTCGATCAAGATCTGGTCTGGTCAACCGGTTGGTTGACCACCAGTGGTCATAGGTTGGGATTTTGGGTTTGAAAACTTGATCTTTTAAATACTTATAAAATCACATAAATTTTCATAAAATCACATAAAATTCACAAAAATAAGTTCATGTAAGCACTTAAAATACAAATATATTTGATCAAAGTTCAACCCATATCAAACAATTTGAACTATTTTTCAGGCATTAGAAATTAAGCTTGAAACCAAAAACTGTATTTTTAAAACTCGTTTTACTTTTGTCTTCAAGAGTTTTTGAGAAGACTTAAAAATGAAAAACTATTTCTCAAAAACAAAAACATGGTATAGAAACACTTTTGAAGCATAGTGCGTATGGATGGAATCCAATACACATGGTAAATGATATATCTATATTTTTAACAATAAATCTAAAACTAAGTTTTGTTAAAAACAAAAGCTTGAAAGCATGAACTAGATATACGTCAAAGTAAGTTTTTAAATATTATGAACCATTAATGTATATGAAAGAAATCCAACATACATATAAATCATGTAAACTACTTTAGATGAAATATATTCATGAAAACAAAAGATATGCTCTGAAAATTCAAAATGGTTAAACCGAAAGTAAAACTATTGAACTTGTGTGTGTGTACTTGAGCATATTAAAACTAAGCTATCTTTACATAAGATCTAAACAAAACAAACCAAGGTCTTCTCGTCGATCTTCATCTCCAAGACGACTCGATCCAAACTTGATCCAAAGGAGCTAGATGCAATCGTTGCAATGTGAGCTCTTGAATTAGCACTTGTTTACTTCAACACTTTGACTGTGAATCTCTTTTTAAAGTCAAATCTCTGCAAAGATCTTGATCAGTATCTGAAACTTATTAAACAAGATCATTAGCAAACTAATCTTCATAAGTTAGTCATCATCAAAACTAAGGTGAAAGACCTCTAAGGCAACATCTCCCCCTTTTTTATGATGACAAAACTTATAAGGTTATATATGCATAGATTAAGATTAAGCTTCATTGAAGCTCCCCCTTAACTTAATGCATAATCAATAAACATATAAAGATATGCAATGCAGATACCAAATAAAAACAAGATATATGTGCATAAGAATTTAATAAAACATGCATATTTAATCCTAAATTCTTCTCCCCCGTTTTGTTACTCATCAACAAAGGGGTGAAGATAAACAAACATTATCAATGAAATATATTCTAAAACAAAATCTTGATACCAATAAACACAATCAATTGAAAGAACCAATTGAAAAAATAATCTTTATGCTAATTGAAAATTAAACATTCTTTTTATCAATTGAAAAGGAAACAAAATAATTTTTTTATGAAATTATACCAATAGAAGGGCATGATATCATTTGAAAGTAAAAAATCAATAATTTTTTTAGGTAAGCACTAAAATCATTTTGCAATAAAGACATCAAATTGAGAATAATACCAATTTAAAATTAGTGATACTAATATTGAGAATGTTAGCATATACCAAAACAAAATATTTTTCATCATAAAGAATGGGAGTAAGATATCAATTGAAAATAAAATCAATTGAAAGATAAAACAAGAAATTTTCTCCCCCTTTATGAAATACTAATTAAAATAATGCATAAGCTTGTATATGGTACCAATTGAAAAACAATTGACATTAAGAACTAAATCAAGCTAGCAAAAAATAGTTTGTGCTAAAAATAAATGTACATGTAAAATAAGCACAATCAAAATTATATATATATATATAAGAGAAAAATAATGTTAATCTAGATATGATACATACATATATAGAAAACATAAGTATACAAAATAAATTTTCATTGAAAATCATGTATAACTACCTCCCTTTCATGCACATATTTGAATAGAATTTCATTTAAGAGCATACAAGGTATGGTCGCCCATCCAACCGCCCTTTGGTTGGTAGGGTTTTTAAAAGTATAATTTGAAAATACTTTCACATATTTGAAAACTCTAACCAACTGAAGAATAGACAACTAGTTTTAAGATAATTTAAAAACTGGTATGAAATCCTTCAAGTAAGGAATAAAACATAAATATATCCATGAAATATGAAAATTATATGAGAATCGACAATCAAAAAGCAATAAAGTATATATATATCTCATGACACAAAAAAATTAGTAAACAAGATATATCGAGTGTAAGAATCATATAAGAAATATATACATGGAAATAAGGTATTGAAGCTCATATGAAAACAAATAAATTCCTTAAACAATATGAAATCATCAAAACTCAAGAAATTTTATTTTTATCAAAAACTAAACAAGTTTTAAGGTATATGTATGTTTTGTCGAAATTAAAAGTATACATACATATCCCAAACATAAACGAGTCCATAATAGAATTTTGCATGAAGCCAAATGACTCTAGAATATTCATGTATATCTATTAGTTTTAGACAAAATTAACATATACGTGAAGTTAAACACATTTTTTATGAAAACATGTACAAAAATAAGGAAAACAAGTTAAGATGCAAGAATTATCAAAATAAGGTTATACAAGTACATCTAATGGATAGAAATGAGCAATAAAACACAAATATATAATAATCAAATATGGTTCACTAGTTGTACAACTATAAACACAAGTTTTAATGAAATTTACATCTAAACAAGTAATCAAAACATGAAGTGCTAAAATATAAACAAATATGACCATTAGGTTAAATGCACGTGTTTTAGACTCGGATATACACAATAGCTAAACTAAAGTGAGAACAAAAAAATATAAATCAATATAAACATGGGTGCATCTCAAAGACTATCTATGTATATCACATGTCTAATAACATTGCATTTAACATAATGAGCATTAAAATCAAAATATGCTAAAAATCATCAATTGCAAAAGCATGAACTAAAATAGGAGTTAGAGATAGTTACCAAACCATATAAACTATTCTCTAAGTCTCCAAACGATGGTGGTCCTCCCACTAAACTTCCTTGATAGTGATGCATCAATAGGGTATGTCCATCTAACTCCACATGCATCCACCACTAAGGCACCAATATTCTTACATCAAGTGAGAGCCCACACTTACATCAAATAAAGTAGGAGTGACTTTTGGTACCCACACTTTTTTAGGTCCATGGGGATTAGCATCTTTCCTAACCCAAATAAACTTATTTGCAAAATTTGAAATATTTATTCTATCATAACAAAATTTTGCAAGGTGGCCCTACGTCCACAATGTGTACAAGTATACACATGAGCATACATATAATCATGGGTGTGAACATGATGAGCATGTGTATGCCGTGAAGGGTGTGCATGCATATGTGGAGCATGTTTCTTTTGAAACATAAATTCCAATCGTGTGTGGTTCATGGCACATTGGCTCATAGTGGAGCCAAACAATCTACACTTTTCTTCAAAATATAAATAATAAATATCATTTTCAATGATTAAAGAAGAAGTGGAGCATGCAACATGTTTATTACTAATAGATGGAGCAATAGGTATATGACAAACATGAGAAGAAAAATTATTTTTAGAAAAATATTTTCTTTTAAAATTAAACCTAATTCTTTTGAAATTAAAACAATTTTGTTTTTCAAAACATCACTTTCTTTTACAACAAAATCTAGTTTTGAAGACAAAACTTCATTATTCTTTAAAACAATATCAAAATCATTTTTATTCTTTAAAATTTATTTTCTTTTAAAGCAAGATCTAGTTAGGATCTCAATGAGTCGCTTTCATTTGAAATCTCAACCTTTTATTGCAAAACCATATCTAGTTTTGAAAACAAAATTTTATTTTCTTTTTTTAGTTCAAAACTCTTGCTTTTTAAAAGTTTGTATTTTAAAAGCAAGTTTTCACAAAACATGGATAGTTCTTCATTTAAAGCATGTGCATATATAGCATTGTTCTCACATGAAGAACTAGTACTATCATCTAGTTGAGTGTCCTAAAATTACCTCAAGGAAGTCATTTCTTGGACCATGAAGCAAGTTTGATCGGACTCATCTCCATTAGATTCTTTTTTCAAAACATGTGTCATTTGTACCTTGAGAGAAGTCAATGTGTTCCATACTGCTAAAGCGGAATCACAATGAGAAATCAAAAAAAGATTATCTTTGCTAAGTATATGCCTAAGTACCTCTAACGCTTGTGTATTGGCCTCTAGGTGCTTGCCATTATCAACATATGATTTCTTAGTAGTGGTAAGGAAAACATGCAAACCTAGGGCTTTTAGATATGCACTCATCTTAAACTTTCACATATCGATGTTAGAAACATCATACGTGGGAGGAGCAAGAAAATCCATGAGTGTAAACTATATGTGTGCAAAGACATTACTAGATTAGCTATCTAAAGATCTCACTCCTAAATGGTTAAACCGAATATCAGGAGAGTAGGCTCTGATACCAATTGTAGGTACATCTAGAGGGGGGTGAATAGGTGTATAAGCTAATCTATGATAAATGATGCGGAATTAAAAACTTAATTGCAAACACATTATGTGTAACCAGGAGTGAGCCCGAATTCCCGTGAAGGGCTCTGGAACTACTCCTCGAGATTCCTCTAAACTAAGAGTTAAAGTGCTTTAATAAGCTCTCTTAGTTGAACACAAGTGTGGGTACACAACCAATATCAAGCATATATATTAATATGAACAATGTAAAGCAATGCAAGATATAAGAGAGATAGAGTTGACAGATAGTGGATCAAATGCAAACATCAAGATATGTTTCGAGATTTGAGCCACTGCTCTACATCCTCGCCTTCACACAGAAGGATTTTCACTATAGGATCTTCCACACAGGGACCTCCACTGAGAAATTATAACTCAACACCGGGAGTACAAACTCTTTCTCTCTATACAATCATCTCTATAGAAGAGGGAAGGCACAAAGCCTAACACAAAGTAAAGAAGAAATGAAACTTAGTGATCCAATGATTACAAACTCTCTCTTGGTGATCTCAAAGGATCACAAACGATTTTCTCACTAAATAAAGATCCTAAAGACAGGATTAGAAATGATAGCTCAAGTGTGAGAAAAACAGAGTGTTTTAGAAAGAAACAATAAAGAAAAACTCTTAGAAAAAACTTCTCGATAGATAAAAAAATGAAGAACAAAACTAGAATTCTCAAATATTGGTTTTCTTTGATTTTCCAAAAACTTTGAAACAAATAAAGATAAGAGATTTTTTTTAGGGCACAAAACCTACTTTTTAAAACTTGCTGAAAACACTTAAAAAGATGGGAAGAATAGCTCTTGAAAATCTTGGGAGAAATAACCCCCAAATACCCATATTTATAGGGGTTTGAAAATATACTCGTTGGGGTCCAAACGTGTCCAGAATGATATGTCTTTCGACCGCCTGGTCGACCGGCCAACGGTTGGGGTTGTCGGTCAACCGGCCAGTCGACTGACCTAAGGAAAACTGCCTATTGGTCGACCGCCCGGTCAAATGAAGCCAGAACCAGAGAGTAAACTCTCTGGTCGGTCGACCGGCCCAATGGCTAGAGCTTTGTGCACGTCCTATGCAGTCCGATCGACCGAGATCTAGTCCGTCGACCGATCGATCGACCGCCAGTGGTCTCAGGCTGGATTTTGGGTTTAAAAACTTGGTATTTTAAATACCTATTAAATCTTATAAAATCACATAAAATTCACAAAAATAAGTTCATGTAAGCACTTGAAATACAAATATGTTTGATCAAAGATCAGCTCATATTACAAACAATTCGAACTATTTTTGAGAATTAAAAATTAAGCTTGAAACTATAAATATTTTTTCAAAATTCAATTTAATTTTGTCTTCAAGAGTTTTTGAGAAGACTTTAAAATGAAAACTATTTCTCAAAAACGAAAACATGATATAGAAATAATTTTGAAGTATAGTGTGCATGGATAAAATCCAATACACATGGTAAATGATATATTTATGTTTTTGATAATAAATCCAAAACTAAGTTTTGTTAAAAACAAAAACTTGAAACCATGAATTAGATATACGTCAAAGTAAGTTTCTAAACATTATGAGCCATTAATGTATATGGAAGAAATTCAATATACATATAAACTATGTAAACTACTTTAGATGAAATCTATTCATGAAAATAAAAGTTATGTTCTGAAAAGATGAAATGGTTAAACCGAAAGCAACGCTACTGAACTTTTGTGTATGTACTTGAACATATCAAAACTAAGATATTTTTACATAAGATCTAACCAAACAAACTGAGGTCTTCTCGTCGATTTTCATTGTAATACCCCGTTCCCGAATACGTACTTAGTTGCGTATTCAGATTTTCCGATCGTATTTTTCGATTTGTTCCCTGTATTTGTTCAGTATTATGAATTCCTTGTATGATTGTTTTATCTTGGATTTGGATTCGTGGACTCGGAGTCAGCCCTAGTCTGAACCAAAGGCCCGATCCTAGAGTATTACTCGGTTTGGTCTTTCCGGTGATTAGATTTGACCGATTTCAGTTTCAAATATTATTTTCCAATATATTAGAATTTCTGTGATTTTCTGGAATTAAAAGGAATTTCTTCAAAACCAGTGTCGACCAGTGCCGCTGATCGATTCCCGAATTTTTATCTTACAAACTTTTTAGCAATTCTAGAAGATTCTTTAGACATTTCTTCTTAGAATTATGTTTATTACTTAAATACTTTTTCTGAAGATTTTACGAATTTATGGAAATTCCTTCGGAGTCGGTAGGTAACTGATTCCGGGATTTTTAGTTTTAAAACTATAAAGTATTTCTTAAAACGGATTTCACTATGATACTTAATATAATATTCTTGATTTTTGATAATTATTTTGGGTCGTTCCGAGATACTTGAATTTCGGACGATTCCGGTATTTTCCCGAAAGATTTCCGCATCCGCAACTGAATCCCGGGAATCCGCCACTTCCATCATTTTCATCTTCTTTCCCAAGAAAACATCTTCTCATTATAATTTATTTTCCTTTTTCCTTTTCCTTTATTTCTTTCCTTCCTTCCCAAGCCATAACCTTTTCCATTTTTCCAAAATTCCATCTTTTCTAAAAATCCTACTCCACACAACTCCACCAACCTCCACCAAAAATATCCCACTCATTCTCTCTCTCCCCCATGGCCGGCCAAGTGGCCAAGTGAGGGACACCTCACCCTCCCCCTATTTACACAAAACCCCCTCTCTTTTCATTATTTGCATCTCCTTCATAAAATCTAAATCCTATATAAATCTTTCCTTTTCATTTTTCTCTCTTTTTTCTCCACTTCACTTCTTTTTCTCTTCTTCACTTCTCTTCACTTCTCCTTCCTCCTCTCCCTTGGTGACCACCGCACCTCCTCCGGCGCCTCCGGCCACCACGGCTTCGGCGAGGGACCCCCGAGCTCCGGCCACCGCTTCTTCTCACCAACATCACCAACAACTCCTCCATCTCCTTCCTCCACAAGAATCCTCACCAACACCAAACCCATCTTCTTCCTCTTCATCATCCTCTTCCAATCAACCAATCCATGTGAGTAATTTTCATCACCTATACTTGGTTATTTCTTAGTATACTCAAGTTTACCTATCATGTTCAATTGTGTCTTCAATTTATGATTTTTGGATCATCAAACACAAACCCTAGAAAATCTGTTCTGCTTGCTGTTTTCCCACGATTAGTCGACTAGACCTAGACATTAGTCGACTAACTTATTCTGTCCTGTGAAACACAATTCTAGGAAACACAGTTTTAGTCGACTAGACCAAATTACCAGTCGACTAGAGACCCTTAGTCGACTACACCCTTGACCATAGTCGACTAACCTTTCCTGAACCAGAAACCCAAACTCTCTGTATCACAGATTTAGTCGACTTAACATAACTGTTAGTCGACTTGTCATGTCTGTTAGTCGACTACCCTTTTTACCTAGTCGACTAACTTTCCCTGAAACAGAAATCCAACTCTCTGGATCACAGTATTAGTCGACTACCCCATCTTTCTAGTCGACTAACTCCACTATTAGTCGACTACTCTTCCACCCTAGTCGACTAACTTGAGCTGTTTGTCTTAGTTGATTCCTTTCTTGAATATGAACCTTACCCTCTAGACTTATATCATGCATAGGTATTACTTGACTTGTCACTTGACAAACATCGTCTTCTATTCTTTCTCTCTCTCATCTTCACTCTACATATTTATATCACAGGTTATGGCGCATCCCGAACTTCAGTGGATTACGGATATTTCGGTATATTGGTGATTTAGGCGAGTATTCTTACTCGCTACCTTCTTGCTTCTTATTTCATTGATTCGCTTCATGTTTTCATATACTTTATGTCATATATCTTTTACTGCTTTCTTACTATGCGTGGCCGACCCTTCGTGGTCGTTGACTTCTGAGTTTCTCCTATGATTGCCATGCTATTATTTCAGACTTGTCATTGCTTCAGACTTGTCAATTGCATGTTTCCTTTTAACACATGTATATCACCTTGGTAACTATGTTATCATCTGACTACCTGACATGCCACTATTTGGCAAGACCCTATTATTATGACCACGACTTACCACTGACCTAATATCTATCTCTTGACTTGTTTGATTGATTGCTAAATGTCACCATCCTATCATGCTATCACTTTACACCCAGCATGATGTACTTGACTTGTGATTGTCATCTTTACGGGAATCCTGATTTGTTATCCTGTATCATGATCAGTGACCTGTATATTGTATTCCTACTTTACATGCAGTGACCTGACTGTATAGTACTTATGTACTCCTTATTCCTGATCATGTCTATTTCCTGTTATTCCCGTAAAGTGATAATTAAATTAATAAATCCTAAAAAGGACCAACTTGTATTGGGTCGGGGGAAATATGCGGATATTGATATGTGTTCGTGTTTACAGTGGCATTAGGTTGTGCACTATATCCGGTCTGACCTGAGGGCCACCAGGGGACCGAGGGGAGAGCTGGCTCCCTACATTCCTGTTTTAACGGGCATACATAAGTCCCTCCTCCTGGATAAGCCTTGCGGCTGGCTTCCGTTTCCATGCAACGGAGCAAACTTTGGCCGTGGTCCCGGGTATGTACGGGACCCACTGTAAACATAGTTCATTGATACAACCGCTATTTCCAATAACAACCTCGACTTTCTATATATGGAAGTATGTGAGTTGGGATATATACCGAGACACATACCTAGATATATGGTAAGACGAGTAATAATAAAGTGTCATAATAACTGGCCCTTTAAGTTGTAAGTAGAGGTATGTGGAATGGGACGCATACTAAAGCCTGCAACTTAAATGGCTCTGAATCTGTGATATGCATTACTATATTTGCTAGTCTTGGATTTTACTTCGAATTTCCGGTTTTATGAGTATTATGATATGACTACCTTGTAGCTCGTCCTTGGTTTTATTCTGATTTCCTTTTTTATTATTATCATGCCATATCTATTCTTACCTGCTCTATCCTATCTGCCTCCTGAGTATTCCCACTTGATATATGCATTATTGTGCTCACCCTGCTTCACCACTTGGTTTTGCTTCTACACTCGCCTGGGGAGTATTATTTGACTCCCCTGGATTCTCACGTCCAGGTCTTGGAGCTAGGAGCGTGTGTTCAGAGTAACGCAGCAGTAGCGTGGATCTCCAGCCGACCGTCCTGAGCCACATCCTTCCAGGCCCCCTGTGAGTCTCTCGAGTTTTTCTTTTTAAACTCGTGAGTACCTTTATGCTGTTTTACTCTTGTACATCTGCTTGTATTCCCGCATTTGCGCATATTAGTGATATGATATTCATGTAATATTAGATCACTACTGGTGATAATTCTGTAATTGTATATATGTGTTGGAATGTATAATGCACCATTTGCTTCCATACTCTGATTCTTGTCTGTACTGATGCTTAGCGTATATACGGGAGGGTAGTTCTGACCTACGTATATACGTTGCAGTGACGTCCCCGTATCGCCGGGATCGGGGCGTTACAGGTTGGTATCAGAGCTTAGGCTCTAACCTCCTCAGTACATCCAGAAGGCAAATCAATGGTAAAGAGATTTACAACTGGAATACATGAGTCTTGGTTATACATTCCAACTGCAAGTGCAGAGTTATCTATTTCTTGGCTATCTTTCCTTTGATTTCTAATCCCTCCTTGAATATCTTTCCCTTGATTCCTAATCACTCCTATCCTTTCCCTGTTTTGGTTTTATGTTTTGGTTTTATGAAGCCTTATACTACTTTAAGATATGACTAGACTAGAGAGGTAGTGGCTGGTTCAGAATGAAGCTATTATGTGATCTCTTCGGCCAACTTGATGAAGCTTGGTATTCTCCAGATCGATCTTGATCTGGCTATCTTTCAGAGGACAGCAGTCGGATTCTTAATTATCGGTCTTCTTTATTATGCTCAGGATTTTCAGGGTTTTCTTTATTACACAGCCACGACATCATCAGTATTCATTTATTTCACAGCCACGACATCATCAGTATTATTCAGCATTATTCTAAAGATTTATTACACAGCCACGACATCATCAGCCGGAAATGCAGAGTATGATTATTATTCAGTTGACTTGAGAGCCCTACCTATAGTGCTTCATATCTTAATTAGTATAAATTCCAGCCTTTGTCCCCTTTGTATTCAATTTGCCCCTTAACGAAATTGCGAGGACGCAATTTTTTGTAAGGTGGGTGGATTGTAATACCCCGTTCCCGGAATACGTACTTAGTTGCGTATTCAGATTTTCCGATCATATTTTTCGATTTGTTCCCTGTATTTGTTCAGTATTATGAATTCCTTGTATGATTGTTTTATCTTGGATTTGGATTCGTGGACTCGGAGTCAGCCCTAGTCTGAACCAAAGGCCCGATCCTAGAGTATTACTCGGTTTGGTCTTTCCGGTGATTAGATTTGACCGATTTCAGTTTCAAATATTATTTTCCAATATATTAGATTTTCTGTGATTTTCTGGATTTTTCTGGAATTAAAAGGAATTTCTTCAAAACCGGTGTCGACCAGTGCCGCTGATCGATTCCCGAATTTTTATCTTACAAACTGTTTAGCAATTCTAGAAGATTCTTTAGACATTTCTTCTTAGAATTATGTTTATTACTTAAATACTTTTTTTGAAGATTTTACGAATTTATGGAAATTCCTTCAGAGTCGGTAGGTAACTGATTCCGGGATTTTTAGTTTTAAAACTATAAAGTATTTCTTAAAACGGATTTCACTATGATACTTAATATAATATTCTTGATTTTTGATAATTATTTCGGGTCGTTCCGAGATACTTGAATTTCGGACGATTCCGGTATTTTCCCGAAAGATTTCCGCATCCGCAACTGAATACCGGGAATCCGCCACTTCCATCATTTTCATCTTCTTTCCCAAGAAAACATCTTCTCATTATAATTTATTTTCCTTTTTCCTTTTCCTTTATTTCTTTCCTTCCTTCCCAAGCCATAACCTTTTCCATTTTTCCAAATTCCATCTTTTCTAAAAATCCTACTCCACACAACTCCACCAACCTCCACCAAAAATATCCCACTCATTCTCTCTCTCCCCCATGGCCGGCCAAGTGGCCAAGTGAGGGACACCTCACCCTCCCCCTATTTACACAAAACCCCCTCTCTTTTCATTATTTGCATCTCCTTCATAAAATCTAAATCCTATATAAATCTTTCCTTTTCATTTTTCTCTCTTTTTTCTCCACTTCACTTCTTTTTCTCTTCTTCACTTCTCTTCACTTCTCCTTCCTCCTCTCCCTTGGTGACCACCGCACCTCCTCCGGCGCCTCCGACCACCACGGCTTCGGCGAGGGACCCCCGAGCTCCGGCCACCGCTTCTTCTCACCAACATCACCAACAACTCCTCCATCTCCTTCCTCCACAAGAATCCTCACCAACACCAAACCCATCTTCTTCCTCTTCATCATCCTCTTCCAATCAACCAATCCATGTGAGTAATTTTCATCACCTATACTTGGTTATTTCTTAGTATACTCAAGTTTACCTATCATGTTCAATTGTGTCTTCAATTTATGATTTTTGGATCATCAAACACAAACCCTAGAAAATCTGTTCTGCTTGCTGTTTTCCCACGATTAGTCGACTAGACCTAGACATTAGTCGACTAACTTATTCTGTCCTGTGAAACACAATTCTAGGAAACACAGTTTTAGTCGACTAGACCAAATTACCAGTCGACTAGAGACCCTTAGTCGACTACACCCTTGACCATAGTCGACTAACCTTTCCTGAACCAGAAACCCAAACTCTCTGTATCACAGATTTAGTCGACTTAACATAACTGTTAGTCGACTTGTCATGTCTGTTAGTCGACTACCCTTTTTACCTAGTCGACTAACTTTCCCTGAAACAGAAATCCAACTCTCTGGATCACAGTATTAGTCGACTACCCCATCTTCCTAGTCGACTAACTCCACTATTAGTCGACTACTCTTCCACCCTAGTCGACTAACTTGAGCTGTTTGTCTTAGTTGATTCCTTTCTTGAATATGAACCTTACCCTCTAGACTTATATCATGCATAGGTATTACTTGACTTGTCACTTGACAAACATCGTCTTCTATTCTTTCTCTCTCTCATCTTCACTCTACATATTTATATCACAGGTTATGGCGCATCCCGAACTTCAGTGGATTACGGATATTTCGGTATATTGGTGATTTAGGCGAGTATTCTTACTCGCTACCTTCTTGCTTCTTATTTCATTGATTCGCTTCATGTTTTCATATACTTTATGTCATATATCTTTTACTGCTTTCTTACTATGCGTGGCCGACCCTTCGTGGTCATTGACTTCTGAGTTTCTCCTATGATTGCCATGCTATTATTTCAGACTTGTCATTGCTTCAGACTTGTCAATTGCATGTTTCCTTTTAACACATGTATATCACCTTGGTAACTATGTTATCATCTGACTACCTGACATGCCACTATTTGGCAAGACCCTATTATTATGACCACGACTTACCACTGACCTAATATCTATCTCTTGACTTGTTTGATTGATTGCTAAATGTCACCATCCTATCATGCTATCACTTTACACCCAGCATGATGTACTTGACTTGTGATTGTCATCTTTACGGGAATCCTGATTTGTTATCCTGTATCATGATCAGTGACCTGTATATTGTATTCCTACTTTACATGCAGTGACCTGACTGTATAGTACTTATGTACTCCTTATTCCTGATCATGTCTATTTCCTGTTATTCCCGTAAAGTGATAATTAAATTAATAAATCCTAAAAAGGACCAACTTGTATTGGGTCGGGGGAAATATGCGGATATTGATATGTGTTCGTGTTTACAGTGGCATTAGGTTGTGCACTATATCCGGTCTGACCTGAGGGCCACCAGGGGACCGAGGGGAGAGCTGGCTCCCTACATTCCTGTTTTAACGGGCATACATAAGTCCCTCCTCCTGGATAAGCCTTGCGGCTGGCTTCCGTTTCCATGCAACGGAGCAAACTTTGGCCGTGGTCCCGGGTATGTACGGGACCCACTGTAAACATAGTTCGTTGATACAACCGCTATTTCCAATAACAACCTCGACTTTCTATATATGGAAGTATGTGAGTTGGGATATATACCGAGACACATACCTAGATATATGGTAAGACGAGTAATAATAAAGTGTCATAATAACTGGCCCTTTAAGTTGTAAGTAGAGGTATGTGGAATGGGACGCATACTAAAGCCTGCAACTTAAATGGCTCTGAATCTGTGATATGCATTACTATATTTGCTAGTCTTGGATTTTACTTCGAATTTCCGGTTTTATGAGTATTATGATATGACTACCTTGTAGCTCGTCCTTGGTTTTATTCTGATTTCCTGTTTTATGATTATCATGCCATATCTATTCTTACCTGCTCTATCCTATCTGCCTCCTGAGTATTCCCACTTGATATATGCATTATTGTGCTCACCCTGCTTCACCACTTGGTTTTGCTTCTACACTCGCCTGGGGAGTATTATTTGACTCCCCTGGATTCTCACGTCCAGGTCTTGGAGCTAGGAGCGTGTGTTCAGAGTAACGCAGCAGTAGCGTGGATCTCCAGCCGACCGTCCTGAGCCACATCCTTCCAGGCCCCCTGTGAGTCTCTCGAGTTTTCCTTTTTAAACTCGTGAGTACCTTTATGCTGTTTTACTCTTGTACATCTGCTTGTATTCCCGCATTTGCGCATATTAGTGATATGATATTCATGTAATATTAGATCACTACTGGTGATAATTCTGTAATTGTATATATGTGTTGGAATGTATAATGCACAATTTGCTTCCATACTCTGATTCTTGTCTGTACTGATGCTTAGCGTATATACGGGAGGGTAGTTCTGACCTACGTATATACGTTGCAGTGACGTCCCCGTATCGCCGGGATCGGGGCGTTACATTCATCTCTTAGATGACTCGATCCAAACTGGATCCAAAGGAGCTAGATGCGATCGTTGCAATGTGAGCTCTTGAATCAACACTTGTTTGCTTCAACACTTTGACTGTGAATCTCTTGTTGAAGTCAAATCTCTACTAAGATCTTGATCAGTATCTGAAACTTATTAAACACAAGATAATTAGTAAACTAACCTTCATAAGTTAGTCATCATCAAAACTAAGGTGAAAGGCCTCTGAGCCAACATAATTCAATATACTATCATGTGTAAAAAGCTCAAAACAACTTTTTCCTACTTTTACTGCAATATCACACTCGAAAATTAATATAAATCACTCAAAATAATTTCAATGCTCCTAAATGAAATACCGAGATTTAAGCATAAATATTATACACAAGTCTTCATAACCAAAGTATTCCGTGCAATGCTCAAGGTTAGTTAGACATTATAGTTTTCAAAACTCCAAAGTTGTAATGAGAATTAAGGTATTTATATTTTGACACGCCCCCACAAGTCGAACCTTCTTTTTATGGCTAAATGGGTTTTTCGTGATATCAATATTAATTTAAATCCTCTTTTTAATTAACTCCCATTGGGAATTGAATCTGAGTTTTCCTGATACTATATTAATGTCTGCCACTGTAACAAAATTCCAAAGTTGAGTTGAGGGTTGAGGTATTTATATTTTAACATAAAATTTTGCTTTTTTTTTTTTTTTTTTTTTTGGCTAACATGTACATATCTCTTAGGTAAAATTGCCCCCAAATATCCAAATGAATATGACACAAGCTCCACTGGAAAACTATCTGCCCAGTACTTCATCTCTTCTACACACCAATCTGCTGCTTGGTTTGCCTCTCGTTGTGAAGTAGAGATGATTTCATAATATAAGTCAAAGTTTTAGCACCATGGAGCCTCCACTCTACAATGAACAGTTTCCTTTAGTATGCAGCTCTTGAATTCCTTGGAGGCTGCGGGTGTTGTTTACCTTCCCGTTGGCTGTATAGTTCTACATGATGTAAAGTTTCACAGACAGCCATATTATCCACACCGGTTAGGAACTAAAGACCCAGCTCGCGCATCATTAAATTATGTACATGTACCTGAATAAAGAGTGTGTGCGCGCGCGCTTGATGGTGAAGTGTTCATATTTTAATTCATGGAATGAGTTTAGGTGGTTGTTGTTGTTGCTGCAAAGGTGTGCATGCTTCGTTGGATGTGTGGTAACACGCGGAGAGATAAGGTGAGAAATGAAGATATTCGTACTAAGATAGGTGTAGCCTCTATAGAAGAGAAGATGAGAGAAAACCGCCCACGATGTTTTGGTCATGTGCGACGTAGACCTACCGATGCGCCAGTCCGGCGAGTTGAGCATATCAATTGAGGGCAAGTTAAAAGAGCGCTGGGGAGACCGAAGAAAACATGGATGGAAGTAATACGACAAGATATGAAGGCTAAAGCTCTTAGTGAAGACATATTGCTCGATAGGAATGAGTGGAGAAAGTCGATCAATGTGCCCGATTCGGCGTAATTCTCTTTTGGTTCATGTAGCCTACCCCAAATACTTGGGACAAATGGCTTAGTTGTTGTTGTTGTCGTGGAATGAGTTTAGGTTGTAGGTTATCATGGATGAGTCTTCTAATCATTAGTTCAAGTTGATTTGTAACTTGAGCTGTGCCTTGGCAGTAAAAAGATTATACTTGGTCATCCATGAAAATTGAACCTGAAAATAGAGAAAGCAAGAAATGAAGTATACTGAGAATTGACTTACGCCAGGAGTACTACTCTATTCGGAAAATGAAGTAGTCCGACATAAAAGAACGTTAAGAGTGCCAAAGTGCTAATAATAATACTCGCAAAAGTTTTACTTGAGGGGAAAAGAAAACATTGGCCTGCAAATTATGATCATGATAATTTTCTCAACTGAAAATACAAATTGTTGCATCAAAGCACAACTTTCTAACCTCTAGCCTGACGAATAATCTTATTTTCTAATGAGAGCACTTTATATGACAACTTATTTTAATTTAGGGTTTTTTTTCTATATCAACACATGAAATCTTTGTTAATTCTGTATTCCCACCCCAAATTTTATATTTTTGTTTTGGCCCCTCAAATCTTTTAAGTTGGGGAAAAAAACCCTAAGTTAGTTATTGTTTGTTTTCTAATGGTGGCATGGTCAGAATGCATTTCTACCTGTAGTGGTCAGATTTTGATTCTCATTAAGATCGCGACATGTGTCACACTGCGTCAGAAGCATCTCAAGCGATCAATAAGTTCGACATACCAAAAGGCTCAGTACAGACCCAAGGAGGAATCTTCGGGTCCTGACCCGAGCCCACAATCGTCTCGAGCTAACTACACGGATCCGAGACCATCGGGTTCCTTTCCGAGATCACAATGGTCCGAAATCATCCACCACGGATGCTCAGCTCGGATGAAGCTGTCCCGCTAGTCAAGGGCCCCAACCTCCCAGACGAAGGCTCTTCGCGAAGACTGTCGCTTCTACATTGGTTACAGCTTAGTGACAGGATCATCGTGATTCGCAGATTCAGTTATATCACCAAATCATCTCCACATTCAAAACGTTATAACGTTCCAACTTCAAAGCGAGATGTAATCGATAGTGGCAAATATCTCTGCGTAATTATCCCAACAATCAAGTGGTGTGATCTGGACGATTATAATGAAATCATGTGAAAATCATGGAGCTATGGAGATCCGAAATATCTACTGTAATACCTCTATTTTTGAAATACAAGATTTAATAATGAATAATAGTATTTTTTTTATTGCATGTATTTTGTGTTAATTATTGTTATTTTTATGTATATTATTATGGTTATTATTATTATTGTTAAATATCTTTGTGTATTACTGCTATTATTCTTATTATTAATATTATTGATATTATTTTGTGTATTATTCTTATACAAGCTCACTTCTTAGCCCCTATTTTTCTCTTCTATTTTTTTATTTTCTTAATCTTTATCCTAAGCCTAATCCAAACCCAAGTACCCATTTTCATATGCTTTACCTTTTACCATTAGCTGATATCCGTTTTAGATTTTTCTTTTATTTTTTCTTGACCCAAGCCATAAGCCCATTTCCATTCCTTCTATATTTTTTTTTATTTGAGCTAAAATCAAACCAAAATCTATTACCCAATATCTAATTTTAATCTTACCTCAAATTCAAATCCTAACAAAAATCATATCTAACCCTAACTTACCAAAAATCCAAATCCTATTTTCAAAATCATAATTCTATTTCAAAATAAAATCCTAACTAATTTTAAATCTATTTTAATCCTTTTCCTAACTAAATCTTAAATCCTAACTATGTAATCCTATATCTTAACTACCTAATCGCTAACCCTATATCTCTCGCCTTATATTTAATCCTATCTAATTCTATCTATCAAATACAAATCTTAACCAACCCAACCCTCGTAATCCTAACTACTAAATCTTATAGTTATCTTAATTAAAAAAAACTTAATTAACCTAATCTCTCATTATCTCATAATCCTAACCATCTAATTTTAAATTATCTTAATCCTAACTATATAATCATAACCAATTAACATCTCCTATATAAACATCAAATCCTAAATCAAAACTCTAATCTAATTTCCTTCTCCTTCCTTTGCTAGCAGCCCCAACCCACCATGCGACCTCCTCTTTCTTCTCGAGCGAGATCCTGTCGGCAGCTCGCGATACCCCAACATCCTCTACAGCCTCCGCCTCCTCCGTCGTTGAACTCTCCATGACCGGCCGTGAGTTCTGAAATTACACCTAGAGGGGGGTGAATAGGTGTAAGGCTAATCAAATTACAATCCAATACAATATAAAATGATATGATATAATCGACCACTCAAAACAAGACTTGAAGCCGAATTCCCCATGAAGGGCTCTGAACTTCATTTTCCTTTTTCATTCCTAAATATTTTTTCTTTAGAAAATCATAGTTGGTTGAAAGTTCTACAAATGCATCACCTAATTCATTCATAGTTAATTCACAATCATCAATGGATGGTTCAGAAATTACCTTAGGTGTGTTGTCATTTGCCATGAAATACACGTTTGCAGTGTCTACCTCCTCTTCTGATTCACTTTCTGAATCCCATGTAGCCTTGAGAACTTTCTTCAAGAATGGATTCTTTGGGTTGTTTGAGGAAGATGGCGTGTTTTTGATATCCGGACATTCGATAATGATATGTCCGGGTTTTTGACAGTTGAAACAAATGATTTTCTTTTCTTCTTTTCCTTGCCATTGTCTCCTATTGTTGATCTTTGCCTTATTGTATATCCTTTTTACATTTCTTACAAGGAGGAAAAGATCTTCATCATCTCCTTCTTCTTCATCATCGTCGAAGATGATGGGAGTAGACTTGAAGGCAATTGCCTTCTTCTTTTGTGGAGCCGTTTCTTCTCTAGCCTTCCTCTCCATCTCATGAGTCTTACGATTGCCGATAAGACTGATGAGCTCCATCTCTTCCTTGTCGTTTAACTCCTTCAATGTAGTGGCTTTGACTTCCCAGGATTGTGGAAGTGCACGAATGACCTTCCGGACTTTTTGAACGTTGTCAATAGCATCACCTAAAGAAGAAAGACCATTAGTAATTTAGTAAATTTTGTAATCATATCATCAATAGATTCATTTTCATGCATAGTGAAGTTTTCATATTGGGAATGCAAGAGATCAATTTTAGCCCTCTTGACTTGTGGTGCTCCCTCATGAATGACCACTAGGTGAGACCAAATCTCGTAGGCAGATCTGCAGTGTATAACCCTAGCTATATCATCATCATTCAAGACTTGAAGCAATACATAGTGTGCCTTTGCAATGGCATCAAACTCCTTAGTAGCAATATCGGATCAAGTGTCCTCATCATCACTGGGTACACTAAATGGTTTAGTCACTGCCTTTGCAACCCGGCTTCCTAGAGATTGCAAAAATACGGTCATCTTAACCGTCTATATGAAAAAGTTAAGGCCATCAAACTTGGAAGGGGTCTTAATACCTTCGGCCATATTTACTAGTGGATAAAAAATGTCAATGAAAATATTAGCAAAAAGGATCTCTCTAAGGTTGTTAAGCCAAAAACTAGAGACCAAAACTCCAATTGAAATTACACTTAGAGGGGGGTGAATAGGTGTAAGGCAAATCAATCCAATAGAATATAAAATGATATGATGCAATCGATCACTCAAAACAAGACTTGAAGCCGAATTCCCCGTGAAGGGCTCTAAATTTCTCCTCGTAATTCCTCTAGATAAGAGTTTGAGGTGCTTAATTATGATCTTGTTGAGATGAGTATTGATCGTCAATAATGAATGAATGAAAAAAAATAGATGAATAAAGACAATAAAGCAATCGCAAATAGAGAGATTTGTTTCGAGGTTCGAGCCCCTGCTCTACGTCCCCGCCTTCACCACCACGAAGGATTTCTCAATCCACTATAGGACCTTCCACCAAGGGACCTTACAATAAGGACCTACAACTGGCCAGAGTACATAACTCCCCAATACACTCCTCTAGACTAGAGGTAGCACAAAGCGAATAGAACAAGATCTGGGTGATCAAAAGACCATAAACACTCTCTTTTGAAACTCTCTTACAAATACCTATAGAGAAAATATAAATTTGAAGCTCAAGATTTGTAAGTGAGTAAAATCAGAAGAGAGATTTTAAGAACTAAAAATTTAAAGAGAATTTCTAAAAATAAAAGCACAAAAGCAAAACTTGAAAACTTTTTCTCTTAAAACCCAAAACTTTGATTTTCAATGAAATTTTTGTTGTTATTTTAATCCATCCTAATGACCCTTTATATAGGTTTTAGAAAAACAAATTTAAAAAAGTTTTACCAGGTTTAAAAGGAATAAATTGACTCTTAAAATTCAGCGAAACACATTTTAAAAACATGTTAAAAATCAGTCTCCAGAAAATCAGCCGTTTCTGCCAATCTAGCAGGCTGGCGGTCTACCGGCCAGTCGACCGGCCCTATTCAAAAAATCTGACCGTTAGCCCTCGGTCGACCGTGACAAACTGAGGCTAAACTGGTTACAGTCGGTCGACCACAACAGGGAACTGGTCGACTGCCCGGTCGACCGGGAACGTGCACAACGTGCACACCCCAATTGTCAGAACTCCAGTCGACCGTGCGGTCGACCGTTCTGGTCTGTAATAGACATGGTCGACCGCCCGGTCGACCGACCTAGGCCAAAACAGGGTCTAAGACATTTTAGAAAATTTCAAATATTTTTGTTTAGATTTTGGGAGATAGAAAATATGCTTATCCATGAGATACAAGTTCTAAACATTGACAGAAATATTTAGAGAAATATAGAACAAGTATCAAAATCAAACATGTTAAAAATCATTCTTTTGAAAACGTGCATTTTGTGTGTGTGTGTGTGTATCTTTGAACCTCAATTCTATATTTTATCCTTTAACAAACTAGTTTCTTACAAGGTTCTGAGTGGCTACATGAATCTTCAAGTGGGCTTCTCTGGTAGTAACGTTGAGCAACGTTTGGAGCTTGAGCTATGATCCTGTACTTGAGTACCCTTGAGCCATCAACACGAACCCTGAAACAAACTCTTGAACTTGATTAATACCAAATAGCTTCATATGCTTTATTATCATCAAAACACAAAACTGGGGATTGTAACCATTGGGCCAACAATCTCCCCCTTTTTAATGATGACAAAACATATGAGCTATATATATAAAAAAATTTAGGAATGACAAAACATATGAGCTATATATATAAAAAATTTAGGAAAGAACTTTGTAAAAGCTCCCCCTCAAGTCATGCTAGCTATCAAATACAAGATGTCAACAAGTTATATATGAGCATGATCAACAACTACCAAATGCCAATAAATACTCAAATACAAATACCAATGAATACTTCTCATAAATACTTCTCCCCCTTTTTGTAAAGGGTAAGCAGAAAAACAACCAAAAAGTCATTAATCAATAATACAAAATTTTAGTTCTCCACAAATAAAAGAAAATCTATTAAAATCAAGTGGTTTAGTAAAAATATCTGCTAGTTGAAAATCAATTGAAACATAATCAATATCAATATCACTTTTCTCATAGTGATCTCTAAGAAAGTGATATCGAATTTCTATGCGCTTAGTCTTACTATGTTGATTTGCATTTTTAGTCATATGAATAGTACTAGTATTATCACAAAATATCTTAACATGATCATAACACAAATCATAATCAAGGAGAGTATGTTTCATCTAAAGGACTTGTGCACAACAAGCCCCGGCCGCAATATATTCCGCCTCGACAGCTGAGAGGGCTACAGAATTTTGTTTCTTGGACGACCATAAAATAAGACAATTTCCTAGAAACTGACAGGTTCCACTTATACTCCTCCTATCCACTCTACAACATGCATAGTTAGCATCTGAAAAACTTGTCATTAAAAATTGTCCGGTCGAAGATCCCACAAACCCATTCCATTAGTGCCCTTAAGATATCTAATAATGCGTTTTACAGCATGATTGCTAAAAAGAAAGAACAATCAAAGAGTTAAGAAATTATCGTGTAACTTGTGGCTAACGGGTCGTGTCCACGAGGAGGAATGCGATGAAAGCTTTTCAGTGTTTCGTTTAATAACAAAGAATTGTGCTCGTTTTTAATTGAAAAGAGAATGGAAAGAAGGAGATGATTAAAAGAGAAATTGCAACTTTAGAGAAGGCCTTGGAGAAGGTGATTTAAAAAGCTCGAAAATTGTTTGGTTGATTATAATAAGGAAGAAAATCTGGGCTCACTATCTCACTACTCAACCGTTTATTCTTCTATTGAAATCCTTAGTGCCTCAACTTTATCATAGACAAAACTTAAGATTGACTTTAGAAAGTTTGAAGTAAAACATATAAGATGGTTGGAAAAGTTCACTCTTTTCTTTAAGAAACCGTTTTGAATCGAATGTTAAATCATCAAGCGCGAAGAAGCCAGTATGAAATAAAAACAGTTCAAAAAATGTTCTTAAAAGAAGTAGGAGTTTAAAGATCCAAACCCATCCTCATGTGCCTTCAAGAACACTTTCAAGAAGAAAGACTTTAAGTTAGGCATGCAAATGATTCATTGGGTCTTTTTCATGAAAATCAGAAAAGAAGAAGAATTGGAGAGAGGTACAATAGTGAGCCCAGAAAACCGATTTAACTACTCATGAAAAATAAGAAACAATGCAAGTATTAAAGTAAAACATATCGTAAAATGAGTAGAAGAAAATGTAGCTCGACTCTTGTATTGATGTCACTTCAGTCTTCAAGTTACAAGCACTCAATTCCTCTTTCTCACAAGTATTTGTACTGAACTACAAATTACAAAACAAAATATAACTTTTACACTATCTAATAAAGAGCCTAAATCCTTAAAGAATAAACAAAAATTCTAATCCTAGTCTTCACTCCTTTTTGCCCTGTTGAAACTGGTATTTATAGGAAAAAACCAGAGGGGGGAATCATATGAAGATTGGGAGATCAAACGCTCCCCAACAGAGGCAACAAACCCGCGAAAACGCGGCCCTAGCCGCGGCCCTGGTGTGGCCAGTTGGCCACACCCAATTGGTGGGAGCTCCTGGTTTGGTGATTCTTCTGTATTTTCTTCTGGTTTTCTCGTTTCTGCTCCAAGATTTGACAAAACAGCCTTTGAATGTTGGCTTCAACCGTTTGATTTTAGAGGATTCTTTTCAACCGGTTTTCAACCTCTCTGATATGCCAAGATTTTGTCCTGATTCCTTGATTTCGAATTTATTCTGAATTAAATCAGAATTTGGTGGGCTTTTGGGCTTGTTTCTCTTTCCTTTCTTTTAGCAATTGGGCCTACATTAAATAAAGAAGAAGAAGACTTATTAATGGATTTATTAGCTAAAAAGTATGGTAAGGTGACAATGTATATGCAAAATATGTGACTGATCACACCTCCACACTTATCTTTTGCTCGCCCTCG
Organism: Agave tequilana; assembly: GCA_038442645.1. Lineage (NCBI taxonomy): Eukaryota > Viridiplantae > Streptophyta > Magnoliopsida > Asparagales > Asparagaceae > Agave > Agave tequilana. The sequence goes on along the minus strand of JAVJIF010029654.1, from coordinate 31,094 downwards.
AGCAAAATATCAGACTAATTCTAATTAATTATTGGACCACTTTCGCAGGTTACTCGATTGCACTGAGCATGTGCAACAAGCCGTTAAATCTCTAGGTTACCCTAGAGGATGAGTTTTGTCTCGTGAGGGTTTTCAGTGGATTGCACCCACAAAATCCATAAAAATGTTAGTATTTTCGAAAAGCATTTTGAAAGAGAAAATATTTAAAGTATATTTGTAAGGTTTTAAGTAATCTATAAGTTATAGGAATATCAAATTTTTCATTCTGAAACTCAGTCTCTATTCAAAAATATGTCATCAATCAAAGTAAGGAGTCAAATTGTACTTCTCATCTAGTCGATTAATTTACCCTGAGTCGTATGCACCATCGTGATTGTGAAGTTTGACTAAGGGTTCTTTAACATTAACTCCTATGCCTTATTTATATTTATTTTTGGTGGAATTTATTCCTCAATTTCATTAGGCTTTCTAATCTGCCCATGTAACGAGCCTTTAGTCGGTGACACCCAAACTGGACAGTTTTAGGGCACCAGGTGAGAAAACACCCCTAAGGACTTAAACACTCGAGCAGACAAGGCCACGAAAGAAAGGTTTTTTATTTATAAAACGGTCCCTTTTAGGCGTAAATACTTATGCTTCATGAGGCACCAATACCCAGCTTAATCAGGGGATTTATATATATATATTTTTTCAAACTTATCTAATTATCTTTTGCATAAATACGAAGGCTTGCTTAGGCCAAAGCACCTAGCTAATCAATAATTAGATTTATTTGTTTTTTTCGTACATATATTTTTTTTAATAAGGCATAAGAGTCTTTGTTTTTAAACCCTAAGTGTATAAGTGTATAAAGTGTGTATATTTCATCCAGGTAAAGATCAAGACTAAATTATTTTCACAAATTTTCTTCCTAACCCTAAAAATCAAACAAGTCATCTTATTTTGACCAAGTGTACGAAATCATAATTATGATTTTCCTATTCCTTAAAATTGACTTAATTTCTTACAAAAAATATATCAAAATATTGTTCTTACCTTTCAAAAAGTTTTTTTTTACATATATACATTTTTTTTATATTAGTCATGTTAGAGCCCTCCCCCACACTTATCTCATGCATTGTCCCCAATGTATGAAAGAAATGTATACATGCATGAAATGAAATGTAAAAGAGGTGCATATATTATACAGAAATATGTACAACATCAAGTTTCTCCCACACCTAGGTTTTTTTCGGTTTATCCCTCTAGCTTTCTTCCCGTCATTCCAATGGGTCCTCTTTATAGGGCATAGTGGGGAGGCCAATTTTTCTGTCATTTTAGCTCTCTTCTTCCCCAGTCTCAACTTCTTTAGGTTTTTCTTCCTCATATTTCTACATTCATTATTCAAAATTGATCACCACCACACTTCTCAGTTGGAACTTCCTCACTATGAATGCCTAAAAATTCTAACTCAGTTCCATATATCTCCTCAAAGCTTAGGTCAACACTTTCCCCTAGAGATGTGTAATTAACCAAAAGATCCCTAGTTGATTCATCCAAACATATGAGTTCTTCTTCGAAGAGGTTTTCAAAGAGTATGTCAATCGGAGGTTCTTGAATTATATTCTCATGCGATACATTATTGGTTGCCTCATCGAAAGTGAAGATATTCAAATCAAATTTCCCCTTTTTAAAGGGTACTCTAACATTAGATCTCCGATATATGCCTTCTCATCAAGATGATCGCATTCATTCTTAAATAATTCATTAAGAAACAGCGACTCATCTTCTATATCTTCACTCTCTTCATCACAATTATTTTCAACAAAGTTTACCTCAAATGTTTGATCTCTTATCTTACGAGATTGTTTTTCTAGGTTGAAGACATTGACTTCTCTAGTCATGTCCCCAAAAGTTAACCTCATGGACCCATTCCTACAATTGATGATGGCATTGGCAGTAGCAAGGAATGGTCGCCCTAAGATAATAAGAGTTTGAGCCCTATGATTGGAGTTAGACACAAGTTGTGTCTCTAGAACTATGAAATCAACATGGTAAATAAACTCCCCAACCCGGATAAGGACATCATTAATCTCTCCTTTTGGAACTTTCACTGAACAGTCAGCTAGTTGGATAGTGACTCGAGTTGGACTAAGATCGCCCAACCCGAGTTGTTGATAAACTGAGAATGGAAGCAAGTTGATACTTGCCCCCAAGTCAAGAAGTGCACGACTAATCTCAGCTTGTCCTATTGTGCAGGCAATGGTTGGACTACCTGGATCCTTGTACTTAACAGGGATCGGACCCGATAGTAGCTCACTAATGTTAGTGGCTAAGAAGACCTTTTTAGGTACATTAGTCTTTCTCTTCTTGGTGCACATGTCCTTAAGAGACTTAGCATAAGATGGGACCTGTTGGATGGCATCAAGAAGTGGCACATTTATCTTCACTTAATTAAAGATCTCAATTATCTTATCCATGTGTGGATTTTGCTTGTTGTTTTTCAGCCTATTAGGAAATGGTGATATAGGCTGGTGTACATGTCTGGTTGACTTATCTTTTTCAGATTCATTAAGTTTAGGAGGAGTGGGATTAGATGAGGTGGATGTTGAAGTGTGATTGTGCTGACTAGGATTAGGCGGTGTTGACACTTGGTTATCAACTTTCTTTCCCGACCTCAATGTATGAACAGTATTACATTGATTCAGTAATTGATCCTCAACCAAATGAGCTTGTTGTGAATTCCTAGGATTCATAATTGGTTGACTGGGCAAGATACCCTTTTGCCTCTCATGTTGTGGGTTGGCTAACTGGCTCATTTGACCCTCTAGCCTCTGTATTGTTTGCATGAGGGAATCTTGGTTCTTCATGTACCTTTCCATGTTTCTCTCAAAATCAGTCATTCTCCTTTCGAGTTGAGGATTCTGGAAGGAAGATGGTGGAGCTTGGTTGGGAAAATTTTATTGATAATTTGAAATTTTGTTGGGAGAATTGTGAGGGTGATTGGAAAAGTTGGGTTGATGATTGGAAGAATTATTAGAATGATGGAAGTGGCTTGCATGGTTTGACCGTTGGTGGTCATTATTTTGTTGGCTCCATGAGAAATTTGGGTGATTTCTCCAGTCAGGATTGTATGTTGGAGCGTAAGGATCATTGTTCGGCCTTGAAAAGGCCGCATTCATCGGTTCAAAAAAGTGTTGGTGAGCTTCAAATACAGGCCACTCCTTAAACACATGATTCATGGCCTAACAGTAAGTACAACCCAGAGTTAGAAATTGGTTTGGGCTGACTTGATTGACTGAACTTGGTTCCTTAGTTTCTAGAGCTTCCAGTCTTCTCGCTAGGTTAGCTAACTTAGCCTCGTTAGCTATGGATGATTCAATGGAATGGAGACTTCCTTTTGAAGAGATAGAGTTTGGATTTTTAGAGCTTTCACTAGTAGGTTCCTATTGGATGGTCTTTTCAGCTAGATTCTCATATAAATCCCATCCTTTATGCTCATCCTTCTGCAAGAATCCCCTTGGCACATACTTTCTAAGAGGGTCTTGGTCGAGTAGTCTAAACCGTCATAAAGAATTTGGCATTGTCGCCATTTCTCTATTCCATGATGAGTACATTGGACAAGGAGGTCTTTGAAGCGTTCAAAGTACCTCCAAAACGGTTCACTAGGTTCTTTCTTGAACTGCATGATGTTTTTCCTATCGAGAGCGGTCTTGTGGATTGGATAGAATTTCTTCAAGAAGACCTTGATGAAACCATCCTAGGATGTGATAGAGCCGGCCGCTAAGCTGTAGAGCCATTTCTTGGCTAAGTCCTTAAGAGCAAATGGGACAAATCTCAACCTAATAGCATCATCTGCAAGGTGTGGGATTTTCATCATTAAGCATACTTCCTCAAATTCTCTTATGAAGAAATAAGCATCTTCTTACTCTAAGCCATGGAACTTAGGGAGTGTATTGATGAACTGTGGCTTAAGCTCAAAGTTTTGTTCACCAACCGATGGAAGTTGGATGCAGGATGGAAGTGATGTTCTAATGGGATAGAACCTATCCTGCAAAGATGTCGGTCGATCCATAACCGAATCTGGTCTTTTTTCGAACTTGGGTGGTGATGTGTTTCTAGTTAACCTAGATGAATTAGGGTCTCTTGACCACACTTGCATACACAAACACAATCACAAACAAGTTCACCGATAGTCAAGAAGAGAAAACAACCAAGCCTAGTCTAAGGTAACCTTGACCTAGACAACTCCTAACTGGTTGATTGTCCACAGGAGGTATAATGTAGACTTTGACCACAAGCTAATCAGCCAGGTCAGGGCAAGATTGGTGGGAGGTTATCTGGCAAAGACATTCCTTAATTAAGTAACCCCAACCTTCGGGCTTTCGGCCCTTAATCCCCTTCCTATACACTGATTTGGCAGGAGTCAAATTCCAACACCTTCCCTCTTAGGATAATCTCCTAGTGAGTTCGAGATGTCCCTAAGGCCAACGTCTATCAGATTTTATTTAGGCTTAGGTTATGCGTGCTTGGAGATGGTTTGTGGGCTAAGGAAGGGTAATGACTTCCCCACCTTATCTTGACTTGGGTTTTGTCCTTAGAATTGATTTGTGCAAAGTGTGCAAGATATAGAAAAATAGCAGTTAAAAGCAAATATCACCCAAGAATGTTTCCTAAACTATATGCTATGCATACATACCTTGTCTCCAGCTATCTTCAACAGTAATTATAAAATAAACGTAATTAGACAAATGCCTAGAATGCAAGTCTAAACGTTTTTTAAGCAATTAACAATCACTCAAATTATTGTTGGATTAAAACATGGATGGTGGATAGCAGAAATAGCAAGAATATAACGTACAAAAACTTAATTTTTTTGCGAGCAATATTTGCTGCAAAAAAGAGTTTTAGTAGTCCAATGAAATTTTTAACTTTTGCAATGCAATTTCTTAAAATTCTGTTTCCTACTTTCGAGAGTAGGGGCACAGAATTTGTAAGTCTTCTCTTGCAAAGCTTGAATGTTAGATCTTAACCTTCAAGTCCCTGAAACAAAACACCAAACTTGTTAAAAAATAAATACACCGTTCCCTCCCCGGCAACGGCGCCAAAAATTGATTGCTAAAATAAAAGAACAATCAAAGAGTTAAGAAATTACCGTGTAGCTTGTGCCTAACGGGTCGCGTCCACGAGAAGGAATACGATGAAAGCTTTTCGGTATTTTTTTTAATAACAAAGAATTGTGCTCATTTTTTAATTGAAAAGAGAATGGAAAGAAGGAATGATTAAAAGAGAAATTGCAACTTTAGAGAAGGCTTTGGAGAAGGTGATTTAAAATGCTCAAAAATTGTTTGGTTGATTATAATAAGGAAGAAAATCTGGGCTCACTATCTCACTACTCAACCGTTTATTCTTCTATTGAAATCCTTAGTGCCTCAACTTGATCATAGGCAAAACTTAAGATTGACTTTAGAAAGTTTGAAGTAAAGCATATAAGATGGTTGAAAAAGTTCACTCTTTTCTTTAAGAAACCGTTTTGAATCGAATGTTAAATCATCAAGCGCGAGAAGCAAGTATGAAATAAAAACAGTTCAAAAAACGTTCTTAAAAGAAGTAGGAGTTTAAAGATCCAAACCCATCCTCATGTTCTTTCAAGAACACTTTCAAGAAGAAAGGCTTTAAGTTAGGCATGCAAATGATTCATTGGGTCTTTTTCATGAAAATCAGAAAAGAAGAAGAATTGGAGAGAGGTACAATAGTGAGCCCAGAAAATTGATTTAGCTACTCATGAGAAATAAGAAACAATGCAAGTAATTAAAGTAAAACATACCGTAAAATGAGTAGAAGAATATGTAGCTCGACTCTTGTATTGATGTCACTTCAATCTTCAAGTTACAAACACTCAGTTCCTCTCTCTCACAAGTATTTGTACTGAACTACAAATTATAAAACAAAATACAACTTTTACACTATCTAACAAAGAGCCTAAATCCTTAAAGAATAAACAAAAATTCTAATTCTAGTCTTCGCTCCTTTTTGCCCTGTTGAAATTGGTATTTATAGGGAAAAACCAGAGGGGGGAATCATATGAAGATTGGGGGAGCAAACGATCCCCCAACAGAGGCAACAACCCGTGGAAATGCAACCCTAGCCGCGGCCCTGGTGTGGCCAGTTGGCCACACCCAATTGGTGGGAGCTCCTGGTTTGGTGATTCTCCTGTATCTTCTTCTGGTTTTCTCGTTTCTGCTCTAGGATTTGACGAAACAGTCTTTGATTATTGGCTTCAACCATTTGATTTTGGAGGATTCTTTTCAACCGATTTTCAACCTCTCTGATATGCCAAGATTTTGCCCTGATTCCTTGATTTCAAATTTATTCTAAATTAAATTAGAATTTGGTGGGCTTTTGGCTTGTTTCTCTTTCCTTTCTTTTAGCAATTGGGCCTACATTAAACAAAGAAGAAGAAGACTTATTAATAGGATTTATTAGCTAAAAAGTATGGTAAGGTGATAATGTATATACAAAATATGTGACTGATCACTGCATCAAGTGGGACTCTTTAGGATAGGATTGGAATCTAGCACATAGACATACACTAAACATGATATCCAGCCTACTAGCCGTTAAATATAATAAACTACCAATCATGCTTTTATAAAGTTTAATGTCTACATTTATACCTTGTTCATCCTTGTCAAGTTTTGTTGTTGTAGCCATGAGAGTTTTGCTAGTCTTTGCCCCTTCAAGTCCAAATTTCTTGATGAGTTCCTTTGTATACTTGGCTTGATTTATAAAGATCACATCACTCCTTTGCTTGATTTGGAGTCCAAGGAAGTAGTTTAGCTCACCCATCATAGACATTTCAAAACTCTTTCTGCATGCATGATTCAAACTCTTTGCAAAGTTTTTCATTAGTAGATCCAAATATAATATCATCAATATAAATTTGAACAATGAGAATATCACCATCTACATGTTTAGCAAACAAAGTGGTATCTATTTTTTCTTTAACAAAACCATTTGAAATAAGAAATGTTGAAAGTCTTTCATACCAAGCTCTAAGAGCTTGTTTTAAATCATATAAAGCTTTGTCTAATTTGAAAACAAAATCCGGATGTGTAGGATCAATAAGCCCTAGGGGTTGTTCAACATACACTTCCTCATCAATAAAACTATTTAAAAATGCGCTTTGACATCCATTTGAAAAAGTTTGAAATCTTTATAAGAAGCAAAAGTAAGTGTAATCCGTATGGCTTCAAGCCATGCTATGGGTACAAAGGTTTCCTCAAAATTGATTTCTTCGATTTGGGTAACTTGGACCACAACCTAGCTTTATTCCTAACAGTATTACCTGACTCATCCAAGTTGATCCTAAAAATCTATTTAGTAACAATTGTTGGTATATCATGGGGTCTAGGGATAAGATGTCAAACTTGGTTGCGCTTAAATTGATTGAGCTCTTCCTGCATTGCAGGCAACCAATATGAGTCGCCCTCGGCTTCGAGGGTGTTCTTTGGTTCAATATGAGAAATGAAAGTATAATGGCCACAAAAATCATGAAATTTGGAGCGAGTAGTTACTCCCTTTGATACATCACCTATGATGAGTTCCTTGGGATGACTTGTAGAATATCTCCAATCTTTTGAAAGTGGTTGAGTTGGTGTCACTTTAACTTCTTGATCTTCACCTTGTGTATCCAATTTTGGCTTGTCTTCTTGGGTAAGTGAGTCCTTCAAAGTTACTTTCACCATATCTTCACCTATACCAATAATGTTGCCCTTTGAGTCATCTCCGAAAGTGACGGTGCCACCTTCTTGATACCTTGATAGGGTTGCAAAATTGTTGATGTTCCAAGTCATGTGTCTTAAGCAACCACTATCAAGATACCATCGCTCCTTACGTCTTGGAGCTTTGGTGTGTACCTATATCAAATAATGAAATTGTTAATTTTGGTACCCATATCTTCTTGGGTCCTATAACGTTAGTTTTTCGAACCCAAATATGAGTATTAGAAGCATTTATATGATCAAAATAAAATTTAGCTAAGTGACCCTTTCGGCTACAATAAGTACATGTATAAATTATATCATACATGAATGCATGATGAGCATGTGGTACATGAGCATGCTTAGTGTGTGATTTAGAAGTGTGAGCATGTGTAGAATGAATAGTCTTTTTGAAGAATTTTCTTAGAAAACATGGCTTCTAATTTAGCTTTATCAAACTCACATTTCTTTAGAATATTTTCCAAAGTGTTGATTTTAGTTTTCAAAATAGAAATTTCATTTTCATCAATCATGGAAACTTTGCTTTATATGAAATCTTGTATGCATCAAAATCTTTTTGAGTAGATAAAAGAGTAGAAGATAATTTATCCTTTTCTTTAGAAAGAGTAATAATTTTATTTTGAAGAACTTTATTTTCCTTTTTCGTTTTTAAATATTTTTTCTTAGAAAATCATAGTTGGTTGAAAGTTCTACAAATGCATCTCCTAATTCATTCATAGTTAATTCACAATCATCAATGGATGGTTTAGAAATTTTCTTAGGTGTGTTATCATTTGCTATGAAACACACGTTTGTAGTATCCACCTCCTCTTCTGATTCACTTTCTAAATCCCATGTAGTTTTGAGAGCTTTCTTCAAAAATGGCTTCTTTGGCTTGTTTGAGGAAGATGGCTTGTTTTTAATATCCAGACATTTGGCAATGATATGTCTGATTTCCGACAGCTGAAATAAATGATTTTCTTTTCTTCTTTTCCTTGCCATTGTCTCCTATTGTTGATCTTTGCCTTATTGTACATCCTTCTTACATTTCTTACAAGGAGGGAAAGATCTTCATCATCTTCTTCTTCTTCATCATCGTCGGAGATGGTGGGTGTAGACTTGAAGGCAATTGTCATCTTCTTTTGTGGAGCCGTTTCTTCTCTAAACTTTCTCTCCATCTTATGAGTCTTAAGATTGTCGATAAGACTGATGAGCTCTATCTCTTCCTTGTCATTTAACTCCTTCAATGTAGTGGCTTTGACTTCTCAAGATGGTAGAAGTGCACGAATGACCTTCTGGACTTTTTGATCATTGTCAATAGCATCACCTAAAGAAGAAAGACAATTAGTAATTATAATAAATTTTGTAATCATATCATCAATAGATTCATTTTCATGCATAGTGAAGTTTTCATATTGGGAACGCAAGAGATCAACTTTAGCTCTCTTGACTTGTGATATTCCCTCATGAGTGACCATTAGGTGAGACCAAATCTCGTAGGCAGATTTGCAGTGTATAATGCTAGCTATATCATCATCATTCAAGGCTTGAAGCAATGCATAGAGTGCCTTTGCATTGGCATCAAACTCCTTGGTAGAAATATCGGACCAAGTGTCCTCATCACCACTGGGTACACTAAAGGGTTTAGTCACCGCCTTTGCAACCCGGCTTCCTAGGGATCACAAAAATACGATCATCTTAACCTTCCATATGGGAAAGTTAAGGCCATCAAACTTGGGAGGGGTCTTAACACCTTCGGCCATATTTACTAGTGGATAAAAAAAATGTCAATGAAATGATTAACAAAAGGATCTCTCTAAGGTTATTAAGCCAAAAACTAGAGACCATAGCTCTGATACCAATTGAAATTATACCTAGAGAAGGGGTAAATAGGTGTAAGGATAATCAAATTACAATCTAATACAATATAAAATGACATGATGCAATCGATCACTCAAAACAAGACTTGAAGCCGAATTCCCCATGAAGGGCTCTGAACTTCTCCTCGTAATTCCTCTAGATAAGAGTTTGAGGTGCTTAATTGTGATCTTGTTGAGATGAGTATTGATCATCAATAATGAATGAATGAAAAAACAGATGAATAAAGACAATAAAGCAATCGCAAACAGAGAGATTTATTTCAAGGTTCGAGCCACTGCTCTATGTCCTCGCCTTCACCATCGTGAAAGATTTCTCAATCCACTATAAGACCTTCCACCAGGGACCTTACAATAAGGAATTACAACCGCTCGGAGCACACAACTCCCCAATACACTCCTCCAGATCAGAGGTAGCACAAAGCGAATAGAACAAGCTCTGGGTGATCAAAAGACCACAAACACTCTCCTTTGAAACTCTCTTACAAATGCCTATAGAATAAAATATAAATTTGAAGCTCAAGATTTGTAAGTGAGTAAAATCAGAAGAGAGATTTTGAGAACTGAAAAACTTAAAGAGAATTTCTGAAAATAAAAGCACAAAAGCAAAGCTTGAAAACTTTTTCTCTTGAAACCAAAAACTTTGATTTTCAATGGTATTTTTGTTGTTATTTTAATCCATCCTAATGACCCTTTATATAGGTTTTAGAAAAACAAATTTAGAAAAATTTAACCAGGTTTAAAAGGAATAAATTGACTCTTAAAATTCAGCAAAACACGTTTTAAAAACATGTTAAAAATCAATCTCCAGAAAATCAGTCGTTTCTGTCAATCTGGTAGACTGGCAGTCGACCGGCCCTCTTCAAAATATTTGACCATTAGCCCTTGGTCGACTGACCGGTCGACTGTGACAAACCGAGGCTAAACTGGTTACAGTCGGTAGATCGCCTGGTCGACCACAACTGGGGATCGGTCGACCGGAACATGCACAATGTGCACACCCCAATTGCCAGAACTCTGGTTGACCGTGCGGCCGATCGTACTGGCTTGTAATAGGCACAGTCGACTGTCCGGTGGACCGACCTAGGCCAAAAACAGGGTCTAAGACATTTTAGAAAATTTTCAAATATTTTTGTTTGAATTTTGAGAGATAGAAAACATGCTTATCCATGAGATACAAGTTCTAAACATTGATAGGAATATTTAAGAAAATATTGAACAAGTATCAAAACCAAACATGTTAAAATCATTCTTTTGAAAATGTGCATTTTGTGTGTGTGTGTGTGTATCTTTGAACCTCAAATCTATATTTTATCCTTTAACAAACTAGTATCTTATAAGGTTCTGATTGTCTACATGAATTTTCAAGTGGGCTTCTTTGGTAGTGACGTTGAACAACGTTTGGAGCTTGAGCTATGATCCCGTACTTGAGTACCCTTAAGCATCAACACCTTCCTTTATAGGAAGAACCTGTTTGATCTCTTTGAACCCTATAATACACTCTTGAACTTGATTAATACCAAATAACTTCATATGCTTTGTTATCTCAAAACACAAAACCGGGGATTATAACCTTTGGGCCAACAAGTTTCTCCCCTTCATAACTCTCTTTTTCTCTTCTCTTTATATTTCTAAGTGTAAATCATTGCATGGTGTATAAAGTAGTGTGCGTGTATTAATATATGTGCATGTGTTTAAATATTTGTGTGATTATGTATGTGTTAGTGTGTGCATGGGTTAGTGAGTGTGCTGTTGTGCGCACGCGTGAGTGTATGTGTGTCTTGTGAATGTGCGTTTAGGTATGTGTATATAATATGTGTGTATGTGTATATTATGTATATGGGTGTATGTTTGTGTGAGTTCGTGGGTTGGGTTGCGTGTTGCAGCATTCGGACCCATTTGGTGAGATCCGAACCCGTTGCAGGAGACTCAGTCGTGTTCGCAGATGATCCGACACACTGGTGATTCGAAAACTGACCCATGGGATGTTTGGGAGATTCGTACCAGTTTATGTAGTGGAGACCAGATGACGATTCAGTTTCATAACTGCGTCATTTCATGTGAGTGTTTGTTTATTGGTCTATTTCAATTTCAATGTTTTTACCTTATTGTTTCATGCGAATGTATATAGTATTCTACATTATTTTCTTCATGCAGCAACTATTGTTATATCATGATTCTCTCATATTATTTTATGGATATATCGTTACTCTGTTACCAACACTGTTATTGTTTTGTTATGGTATCTAAGCTAGCGAGTGTTAGTCATAATTTTTCTTATTAGTGATAAGCGGCTGAGAACTAAATTGTAAATTTGAGGATTAATTAATGAGACGTATTTCATTGATAGATTGGGTCAGTGGACTTTATTAGTGTGAGGTTGGATAGTGAATTGATATATTGTTGATGTATATATATGTAGAGTTAGTATCTTAATACTAATATTATTAGATTTATTAGATCTGTTTATATTTGGATCTATCAGTGGACTCTTATTGGAGTGGAGATTGACTTAGAGTTAGAAAAGAGTGTAGACTTGAATAATATGAATTAATAGAGTATATAGATATATAGTAGATTCAATACCCTATTACTAAGATATTCTTGTCTTATTATCTCATGTATAGATTGTTTACCATTTCGGATTCAGGATTATTTGTAATATGCCTTTAACAGTGACTTGACTGGACCTAGTGATTAGCCTAGTTCATGTTTGTGGATGAGTAATATATTTCATGTGAAGTATTTATGAGGCAATTAGTTGGTGATTATTTAGAATTTTTTTTGATATTGTGGACTGATAGAATAGGATGCTACTTTACTAGAAGACTGATTCTTGATTGATGTTTGGATCAATGAATGGACTTAGTTAGAGCTTGAAATTGACCTAAAATGTAAATTCTTTATGTTGGATCTTATGATTGACCTTGATTAAAGTAAGAACGTGTGATGATCTTGATCGATGATCTTACTGATATTCAATGGTGAAGATATGACTAGATATAACTGACTGTTTATGCGAGACTCTGATATATTGGTGACTAGAGAATTGATATACTGATAATCTAAAGGATTGAAATAGATCGGCATGATCGAGGTAATTGATTATTGATTTATTGAGGTGGTTACTGTATCAGATATTAACTTTTGATTTACTGATGGATGAGATTTTTATTGATTCCAGAGGGGACTGTACTGTAAGGAATCAGTTCTAAATGAGACTGTCTATTGAGCAGTATCTGAACTTGTTATTGTATTATTCATATTATTGAAAGTTACTGGGAAAATATTGTCAGACCGTAACACATGCATTATCCCATTAATCTGTAGTTTACACGATAATATTGCTTATATTATTATTGTTACTGTCACTGTAACATCGCAGTAATCAAAATAACATTGATATTGATTGTTCTAAATAATAATATAATAGACAATTTACACAGAAATTGGGAAAATTGATGTACGAGACAGCATCTGTATTTTGTGTAGACTTGGGATACAGGTTGCACAGCTGAGATACGGTTCCACTATAGGGTTCCGGAGGATGACTAACATCCCGTATTATTCATATTGTTATTGTTATAGTTATTGACTACCTAGTGATATGACCTGGTTTTGTGCCAGGTGATTGGGCCGTGGTTCTGGGTGTGTACGAAACCCACCTAAAGCATGGACAATGTCTCTTCTATTGATTTCAATAACTTAGAACTTCGATTGATACATGTGATAGGCATAGTATGGGATGCGTCTATTACAGGGGGCTATTGGTATTCGCTAATATAATTAATAACAAAACTGAATTTTACATTGACTTTAGTATATACATGATATGATAAACATCTGATTATACTAATGACCTGAATGGACATCTGATTCTGTTAGTGATTGTCCTTATTACTGGCTATTTATGTTTACATATTATTTTAGTCTTATTCCAGTTTATAGTTTCATTTCATATGCTCACACATTATATGCATGTGCACTTTCCCTTTTTCTTACACAACTCATTAGGGTCGCTTCCTGACGACCCTAAATTTGCACGTCCAGATATTGAATGTTTCATGTTATTGATCAGGTATTCGATGAGACTGGACATATTGTGAGGAGCTGGAGTTTCTCTCTATCTATTCTGTATTATTGTCTTCCTTTTCATTCATGTTGATTCTGTAGTTTCCTTGATTCTTTATACATTGCTATTAGTCGTTATTTCTTTTCTGTATTAATATGATATAATGTGTGGACTCCTATATGTAATATTATAGTGATCATGAATTATTATACTTTAGATTTATAGCTTGTTCAGGTTACTTTAGGCTTAGCGTGTATGCGTGGGGTATTTTTCTCGCGTATATACGTCGCCGACTCTCATCGCGTCTCCGCTCCAGTATATTTTGGGAAGTGGGGTGTGACAGGATTTTCTTAGTATCAGAGTCAGGTTTACTCAAACAGAAGACTTGATTCTTATCGGTAACTTGAAACGAGTTATAGTTACACTGCAGTATACATATACTATGCATACGATTATTGTTGGCCCAAAGGCCTTCCACTCTAGTTTTGATGATGATTATGAAATCACCTAGAGGGGGGTGAATAGGTGATAATGCTAATCTAGTAAACTAAATGCGGAATTTAAAACTAATTGCAACAACACACAAGCAAGTATATAATATAGCAATATGAACAATGCACAAAGTAAAGAGAGAGAGAGAGAGAGAGAGTCAATGGTTCAAGCGCAAACAACAAGATTTGTTTCGAGGTTCGAGCACCCAGCTCTACATCCCCACCTTCACCCAGAAGGATTTCGAATCCACTAACTTGTCCACACAGGACTCCCACACAGGGAACCTCCACCGAGGATTTGGGGTAATACAATAATTAGGAGTACCCAACTCCTCTCTTTACAACCACAACCTCTCACTAGAGGCAAAGCACCAAGCCAACCAAAACAATCACCTCACAACTTGAGGGATAAGCACAAAGCTACACAAGGATCACCTCACTACTTGAGGGATACAACCCAATTGCACAACCTCCTCAACACAATGAGGGAAAGGCACAAAGCCAAGCAAAAATAGGGTTTACAACTTGGTGATCAAAAGACCACAAACCGATCTCTTTTTTCCCACAAACACAAAGACCCTATAGATAGGATAGAATGAAGCTTAAGTGTGAAAAACAAAGTGTTTAAAACAAAGAAAAATCACTTGGGAAATCTCCACAAAGATATAGAATGATTAGACCAAAACAATTCCGAAAGACTATTTTTCTTTGAAATATTAAAACACTTCTAAAAACAATAAGATTGATCTTTTTATCACAAAGAAACTCTTTTTAAAACTTGTATAAACACTAGAGAAAACTCAGAAATTTCGTCCAAAAATTCCTGGTGAAAACCTCTTTCCAATGGGGTATTTATAGCCCCTAGAAAAATATAGCCGTTGGCAGCTAAAAATGCCAGAAATGAACTACCGATCTACCGGACGGTTGACCGGCCAACGGTCGATTTTTGACCGTTGGTAGCTACCGGTCGACCGCCCGGTCGACCGGCCCCAGAAACAGAGAGCAACACTCTCTGTCCGGTCGACCGCTCGGTCGACCAGGAGCAACCCGAGAGTGGGTTGCTCACAGTCGGTCGACCGGTCGGTCGCCGGCCGACCGGCCGACTGACATAGCTACGTGCACAATCTTGTGCACGTCCGGTCGACCGTGACTGTCGACCGGCTCCTGACCCGGTCGACCGTTACGGTCGACCGCCAGAGCCTGGCAGCCAAAATCTGGGACTGAAAAACTGGATTTTTAAAGTCTTAAAAATTCCCATAAAATCTCTAAAATCCATAAAAATAGTTTCTAACATAATATATGATATATAATCATGTGATAAAATTTTAACACAAATATCAAATATTATGAACCATTTTTGTGTCTTATAAATTTGTCAAAAATCAAAACCTGTATTTTTCCAAACATGGATTTTTCAATAGGAAATCTGATTTTTCCTAAAACTCATTGAAATACAAAAACATGATACTTAAACACTTTTAGGAATGTTGCATATGGACATAAGTCCAATATACATGAAACATATATGTATCATAGTTTTTGACTATAAATCCAAAAGTATGTTTTGTTAAAAATACCAAAACACTAAACACATGAATAGGTATATCAAAAATAAGTTTATCTAGGAGGTTAAGCATGCATGTATATAGAATGAATCTACTATACATAAAACCATTTAAACTTGTTTTGATCTAACTATTCATGAAACCAAGATCGGTTAAACCAAAAACGGAAAAACCGAAAACCAATATTCAAAACTTGAAACGTGTGTGTTGTGAACTTGAGCATATCATACTATTCTAATCATTACAAATGGATCTAAAACTCAAACTAAACTAGGTACCGATGTCTTCTTGTAGAGCGCCGTCTCCAAGCCGACTCGATCCAAAACTCCAAAACTCGAGCTTGACTCCAATGAGTGCTATATATGATCTTGATGCTCGGGCTCTGGAAACATCATGTGAAAGCTTCCGGATCACGGAGTTTTGAAGCAATCACCAACTAATATCTTGGTTAATAATCTGAAACTAAAATCACAAGATTATTAGTACCTATAACTACATGAGTTAATCATCATCAAAACTAGAGTGGAAGGCCTCTGGGCCAACAATCTCCCCCTTTTTGATGATGACAAAACTCATGGAGTTATATATGCATGGATTAAAGTTAAGCTTCAAAGAAGCTCCCCCTTAACTCATGCATAGGAATAAACAATAAATATGTGCAATGAATATTAAACATAAAAATGCATAGGCATGCATAAACAATGAAAGGTAAAAATATGTTCTTGATACCAATTAAATGGTAAAACTGTATTAAAGCTTTTAATGCCAAAATTAAACATGTTCTTTAAATAAAGCTCTTGATACCAATAAAATGCAATAAAATGCTCTTGATACCAATAAACATCAAACTAAAACAAATGCTCTTGATACCAATTAAACGACAAACTAATAAACAAAAACAAACTATGTTTCTAGATAAACATGCATATAAAACATGCATATAAACTCAAATAATTCTCCCCCTTTTTGTCAATCATCAACAAAGGGGTAAAAGTAAAAACAAAATGTTCTCCCCCTTTTTTTTCAAAATAAAGGGGTGACATAAAACATGATACCAATAAAAAAATGTCAATGAAGTGCATAAATGATATCAATTGAAATGAGTATAAAAACATTTTAAGGAATGCCTATATCAAATGATACCAATTGAAATAAAGGTAAACGAGGCATTGAAACAAATCTCAATTAAACATTCATATATCAATTGAAAACAAAAATCTTGATACCAATTGATAAGTAAACAAATAACATACCAATTGTAAGAAAATAATCTTGATACCAATTGAAATTAAACATAACAAATTTTGAATTTCTAAACAAAATTTTGATACCAATTGTAAATATTTTTCATTTTGAACATATGATACCAAATTGAAATTTTCAATCATAAAGTATGGGAGTGGAAATCAAATACCAATTGAAAGATGAAATACAAGTTTTCTCCCCCCTTATGAAATACCAAATGAAACAATGAATAAGCTTGTATATGGATACCAATTGAAAACTAGTCAATTGAAACAAGATAGTCATTATAAAACAAGCTTTATCATGATCAAAATTTGTGCTCTAAGATATATGAATATAATAAGCACAAATAAAAACATATATATGTATGAAAAATTAGATACCAATTGAAATTGATACTCTTTGAAGTGCAAGCATTCATACATAAAAGTATATGAGTATACAAGAAATGTCAATATTGATACCATTGAAAAGATCCAATGATACCAATTGAAACAACAATAATATCAAATGTATATCTCATATAACCTACCACCCAACTCATGTTCAAGTTTAAAATGATTTTCACTATAAAGCATACATGAGCATGATCTCCCATCCAACCGCCCTTTGAAGGTAGGGCTTTCAAAAAATAGGTTTGAAAATATAGTTTGTTTGAAAAGCTCTACAAAAGCGAAGAACACGAACTAGTTATGGAAAAATTTGTTAACTATTACGAAATCCTTCAAGTAAGGAACAAGACAAAATTGTTTTTCATGAAACACATGTAATTCACATGATCACTAAACACTCAAAATCCATAAAGCCCATATCATACTCATGAAAACAAAATCATGAGAAACCTAATAAAGTGAGTGACAAAGTGTTATGTGACACATATCATCATGAAAATATTCAATTAAGCTCAATTTAAGTTCCTTTAAACATGAAACATGAAAATCTAAAATTTTTCAATAAAACAAATTATACTTCAAAGCATATGTATTTTTTGTCAACACAAAAAGTATACATACATATCCCTAAACACAATTGAGTCTATATATAAAGTTTGCATGAAAAGCAAATGACTCAAGGGGTATACATGTATATCTTAAACTTTGGCAAAATAGACGTATACATGAAGTGAAAACACAAGATCATAAAACATAGCCAAATGGGGAATACAAGTTAGAATGCATGAATCATCAAAACTAGACCATACTAGCACATCTAATGGGTACAAAAGAGCGTTCAAGCACAAACATATAATGATCTATTTGTGGCCCACAAAGTGTACAAGTATATATCCTAGTTTTAATGAAAACTAACATCTAAACAAGTAATCAAATCATGTAGCAAAAAAACGGGACATAAATCATCATTACAAACATAAAACGATCATTTTATGTAAATCCACATGTTATTAGAACTATGATGAGCATAATCGCTAAACAAATGGTGAGAACACAACAAATGATCCATATAAACATGGGTGATCTCAAAGGTATACATGCATGTCAATGGTCTAATAATCATGGCATTTGACATCCTAATCAAAAACATGAGGCATCAAAACAAAAATCATAAACATCCATATGATCATTATGTAGACGCATATGCATGAGATCTAGGGCATACATATTAGTTTAAAACAAAGTGAGAACACAAAGATAGGTCCATTTTAAACATGGGTGACTCAAAATAACTAAATATGTATATCACTATTCTATTAAATATGGCATAGGCATATTGAACAATAAAACATGACATGCTATAAATCAACGACATGAAAAGCATGCAAATATAAACGGGAGTTAGAGATTGATACCAAAACCGATGAAGGCACCTCTCTAGTTCTCCAAACCAATGGTGGTCCACTCCACCAAACTCTCCTTGAAAGTGATGCATCCAAATTATTTTCTTTAAGCACGGAACACATCCACTTCAAGGTACCGCCACTCTCACGTGATGCGAGAGCCCACACCTACATCAAATATCATAGGGGTGGTCTTTGGTACCCATTTTCTTTTGGGTCCAAAGGGGTTAGTACCTTTCCTAACCCAAACAAAAATTTGCTAAATTTTCATCATGTGTACGATCATAACAAAATCTAGCAAGGTGGCCCTTACGTCCACAATGTGTACAAGTGTACACATGAGCATACAAAGTGTGATGGGTGTGTACGTGAGGAGCATGTGTATGCCGTGGAGGGTGTGCATGCAAAGATGGAACTTGTTTCTTGCGAAACATAGATTCCAAGCGTGAATGGTTCAAAGCACATTGGCTCAAAGTGGAGCCCAAACAATCAACACTTTTCTTTAAAACATTTATATCATTTTCAATACTTAAAGATAAAGTGGAGCATGCAATAGATGTGCTAGATGAAGAAGCTACACTAGCATGGCATACATGAGTATCTATATCATTTTTCAAAGATTTATTTTTATTTAAAACTAAATCTAATTCTTTTGAAATAAATTCAATTTCATTTTTCAAAGAATGGTTATCTTTGAAAATAAATCTAATTTTGAAGATAAAGCTTCATTATTTTTCAAAACATCATCACAATCATTTTTGCTTTTCAAAATTCATTTTCCTTTAGGGCAAGTTCTAGTTGAGATTTAAGTGAGTCACGTTCACTAGCAATCTCTTCCTTCTCTTGCAAAGTCAATTCAAAACTTGAACACAAATCCTTCATTTCTTCTTTTAGTTCAAAGTTCTTCTTTTACAAAAGTTAATGTTTTTCCAAAAACTTTTCAAGCTTTGTAGCAAGTTCTACATTTAAGGTTTGAACTTCTAAGCATCCATAGCAATAGGAACTAGAGCTATCATCTAGTAGAGATTCCGATTGTACCTCAAGGGAGTCATTCCCTTGGACCATGAGGCAACGCTCGTCGAACTTGTCTTTCCTAGATCTCCTCATCCTATCGATAATCTTTGGAAGCTCGAGAGAAGTCATAATGCTCCAAACTGCAAAAGCTGAATCATAGTGAGAAAACACATGTAATAAATCTTTATCAAAAGATGGTCTAAGTGTCTTAAGTGAAAGTGCATTGGCCTTT
Organism: Agave tequilana; assembly: GCA_038442645.1. Taxonomy (NCBI): domain Eukaryota; kingdom Viridiplantae; phylum Streptophyta; class Magnoliopsida; order Asparagales; family Asparagaceae; genus Agave; species Agave tequilana. Next base: position 11,061 of record JAVJIF010029654.1, on the reverse strand, counting down.
TTATGCTTGCTATCATTAGAGTAGGATTCCTTGGTAATGACTTGGTAAACTCTAGAGCCTAGGGCTTTCAAATGACTACTCATCTTGGCCTTCCAAATATCAAGTCTAGAATATCAAACATAGGAGGGCTATCCATGAGTGCAACTATATGAGTGCAAAATGCAAATGCAAATGAAGATTAGCAAACCAAGATCTCACTCCTAGGTGGTTAAACCTAATATCAGGAGCGTAGGCTCTGATACCAATTGAAATCACCTAGAGGGGGGGTGAATAGGTGATAATGCTAATCTAGTGAACTAAATGCGGAATTTAAAACTAATTGCAACAACACACAAGTAAGTATATGATATAGCAATATGAACAATGCACAAAGTAAAGAGAGAGAGAGAGAGTCAATGGATCAAGCGCAAATAACAAGATTTGTTTCAAGGTTCGAGCACCCAGCTCTGCATCCCCGCCTTCACCCAGAAGGATTTCGAATCCACTAGCTTGTCAACACAAGACTCCCACACAGGGAACCTCCACCGAGAATTTGGGGTAATACAATAACTAGGAGTACCCAACTCCTCTCTTTACAACCACAACCTCTCACTAGAGGCAAAGCACCAAGCCAACCAAAACAATCACCTCACAACTTAAGGGATAAGCACAAAGCTACACAAGGATCACCTCACAACTTGAGGGATACAACCCAATTGCACAACCTCCTCAACACAATGAGGGAAAGGCACAAAGCCAAGCAAAATAGGGTTTACAACTTGGTGATCAAAAGACCACAAACCAATCTCTTTTTTCCCACAAACACAAAGACCCTATAGATAGGATAGAATGAAGCTCAAGTGTGGAAAACAAAGTGTTTAAAATAAAGAAAAAATCACTTGGGAAATCTCCACAAAGATATAGAATGATTAGACCAAAACAAATTCCCAAAAAACTATTTTTCTTTGAAATATTAAAACACTTTTAAAACAATAAGATTGATCTTTTTAACATAAAGAAACTCTTTTTAAAACTTGTATAAACACTAGAGAAAGCTCAAAAATTTCGTCCAAAAATTCATGGTGAAAACCTCTTTCCAATGGGGTATTTATAGCCCCTAGAAAATATAGCCGTTGGCAGCTAAAAATGCCAGAAATGAACTACCGGTCGACCGGACGGTCGACCGGCCAACGGTCAATTTTTGACCGTTGGCAGCTACAGGTCGACCGCCCGGTCGACCGGCCCCAGAAACAGAGAGTAACACTCTCTATCCGTCGACCGCTCGGTCGACCGAGAGCAACCCGAGAGTGGGTTGCTCACAGTCGGTCGACCGGTCGGTCGACCGGCCGACTAACACGGCTACGTGCACAATCTTGTGCACGTACGGTCGACCATGACGGTCGACCGGCTCCTGGCCCGGTCGACCGTTACGGTCGACCGCCAGAGCCTGGCAGCCAAAATCTGGGACTGAAAAACTGGATTTTTAAAGTCTTAAAAATTCCCATAAAATCTCTAAAAATTCATAAAAATAGTTTCTAACATAATATATGATATATAATTATGTGATAAAAATTTCAACACAAATATCAAACATTATGAACCATTTTTGTGTCTTATAAATTTTGTCAAAAACCAAAACCTGTATTTTCCAAACATGGATTTTTCAATAGGAAATCTGATTTTTCCTAAAACTCATTGAAATATAAAAATATGATACTTAAACACTTTTAGGCATGTTGCATATGGACATAAGCCTAATATACATGAAACATATATGTATCATAGTTTTTGACTATAAATCCAAAAGTATGTTTTGTTAAAATATCAAAACACTAAACACATGAATAGGCATATCAAAAATAAGTTTATCTAGGAGGTTAAGCATGCATGTATATAGAATGAATCTACTATACATAAAACCATTTAAACTTTTTTGATCTAACTATTCATGAAACCAAGATCGGTTAAACCAAAAACGGAAAAACCGAAAACCAATATTCAAAACATGAAACGTGTGTGTTGTGAACTTGAGCATATCATACTATTCTAATCATTACAAATGGATCTAAAACTCAAACTAAACTAGGTACCGATGTCTTCTTGTAGAGCGTCGTCTCCAAGCCGACTCGATCCAAAACTCTAAAACTCCGAGCTTGACTCCAACGAGTGCTATATATGATCTTGATGCTCAGGCTCTGGAAACATCATGTGAAAGCTTCTGAATCACGGAGTTTTGAAGCAATCACCAACTAATATCTGGTTAATGATCTGAAACTAAATCACAAGATTATTAGTACACATAACTACATGAGTTAATCATTATCAAAACTAGAGTGGAAGGCCTCTGGGCCAACAAATTAACACATGTAGTTATAGGTTACTAATAATCTTCTGATATTTAGTTTCAGATATTTAACCAAGATATTAGTAGGTGATTAGCTTCAACAAATGTGTTTTGGAGCTTTCACACGGTTATTGAAGAGCCCAAGCGTCAAAATTCATATCTAGCACTCGTTGGAGTCAAGCTCGGTGGATCGCGTTTGGATCGAGTCGGCTTGGAGACAGAAGGCTTCGTTTGTTTAGTTTAAGAATAGTTAGTTTAGATCCATTGTAAAGTTAGATAGTGTGGTATGCTCAAGTTCACAACACACACACATTTCATGTTTTGGTTTTGGTTTTTAGTTTAACCGACTTGGTTTTCATTAAAGGTATTATATCAAAACAATTTTACATAGTTTAATGTATATTAGATTTGATCTATATACATGTATGCTTCATATTCTTAAGAAAGCTTATTTTGATAACCTATTCATGTACATTTAAACAAAACTTATTTTCGGATTTAATGTCAAAAAAACATTGATATATATCTCTTTCATGTATATTGATTGATTCTATCCATATATTATATGCTTTAAAGTTGTTTAAATATCATGTTTTTGTATTTACATGTGTTTTGGAAAAATCGGATTTCCATTTCAACAATCTAAGTTTTGGAAAATAAAGAATTTGGTTTTAGGAAAATTTTTCAAGTCACAAAAATGGTTCAAAATATTTGTAACATGGTTTGATTTTTACTCATACATGTTTGGATTTCAAAGATATAACAAGAACCTATTTTGTAGAATTTTAAAATTTTATGGGATTTATTTGACAATAAAAAGACCAGTTTTCAAGTCCTGTATTTTGCCCTGCCAGATTCTGGCGGTCAACCGGGACGGTCGACCGGACCAGTGGTCAGTCGACCGGACCGGTCGACCGATGTGCATAAGACATGCACAAAGGCCAGTATGTTTGGCTGGTCGACCGAGCGGTCGACCGATTGAAGTCAGCCCACTCTCGGGTTGGCCCGGTCAACCGGCCAGAGAGCCGTTGCTCTCTGGTTCTGGGCACGGTCGATCGGAGGGCTCAACGATCGATTTTTTTGACCGTTGGCCGGTTGACCGGCCGGTCGACCGGAAGGCCAATCTGGGCCTTTTCTGCTGCCAACGGGCAGATTCTAAATGGGGCATAAATATCCCCCCATTTGAGTTGTTTCTTAACAAGTTTTTGAAGAGCAAAAATTTCATCTTCTCTAGTGTTTTATACAAGTTTTCAAAAGAGTTTTTTAGAGCCAAAGGTTCATCTTTATTTATTTTAAAGGGTTGGAAAAATCAAAGAAAAATTAGATATTTGGGATATTAGTTTTGATCTTCATTTCAATCTTATTCTAGTTATTTTCCAAGTATTTTTTCTTTGTATTTTTGTTTCCAAACTCTTTATTTTCCACACTTGAGCTTATCTTGCTATCTTATTTATAGGATCTTTATTTTGTGGGAAAATTGGTTTGTGGTCTTTGTGATCACCAAGTTGTAAACCCTCCGTATTTGTGATATCCCTCTTATGTAGAGGTTGATTATTGGAGTGGTGGCTTTGTGCCCTATTGATTAAGATTTTAGAATTTGTAAATAAGAAGAATGAGTTGTAGAGTTCTTAGTCTCAATGCTATCCGCTGTAGCAAGGGCCAAGCGGGTCGTGATCCTCAGGGAAGGATGCGATGCAAGCTTTTCGGCCGATTCCTCTGTATGCTTTGAATAAAACAAAGAAGGGATTAGATTTGAAGTGTATATGAATAAAGAAGTATGGTTTTACTGATCTACTACCACAACCCACCATGCAAGTCTTAGATGTTGAATTTCATCTTGAGATAAATGTGATTTACCCTAGATTATTAAGAGTGATTCAAGCAAGAAAATATGATACTAGAACCTAACTAAGTTGCATTATCAAAAACTAAACAATGTTTCATCCTAACATCTAAGTACAGCTTAAGAAAAGCTAATCTTAAATTTAGGCTGTCCTAGTTCTTAAGTATGAAGGCATGAGGAGTCATTTAAATGTGCAACCTAGATTAAGAAATCTATTCATCAGTTTAATCTTCAAGAAAAATAATCTTTAGACCTAGGGTTTCTAAAACTGTCATCAATCGATTCAAATCCTAACTTGCCCTAGGGTTGCTTAAGAGATCAGCAAACTACACAAAGAATTAGTTAGACATCATTTTTTTATATTTTTTTATATTGTTTTTTTTATTTTCTTTTTTAATTAGAAGAAAGAAGAAGAAACAAAACAAGAGATCACAGATGAAAACCGAAGCAATTAATCGTAGAGAAAAAAATAAAAATTGACAAGAAATAAATATGCAAAAAAAAAGTAACCTTTATTCGAAAGTATGTCTCCAAATACAAGCTCCTTCTTCTCCACAAAGCCTTTAAAACGAAATTACAACGTGCGGAAATTTAAGAAAAACTAAAGAAAAACCCTAATCTTCTCTGGATGCCCTCTCTGCTGCGCCTGCAGGGGTATTTATAGGTGCAGAAGGTGATAGAGTCCTGATAGAGCCCAGCCACCAAATTTGGTACGCAATCTCATCTTCTTTGCCGCGGAAACGTGGCTCTGGCCGCGTTTCCGCGGCAATACAGTATCAGATGGCCACGCGCTTTGGCGCGTGGCTTCTCCTGATCCGTCCATCTGGGCATATGCTTCTGGAAGCTGGATCCTGGCTCTTCATTTTGGATTTTCGAGATAACTTAGAAATCAAGTTACCCTAAATCTAAATCCCTTCAAAACGAATCTCATCCTTTCACTCTTATTTATCCTCATCCACCAAGCATTTAGGGTAGAATAGAATTCTATCCTTTCCCTCTTTGTAGTATTTGTAATTTTTACAATTTGTATTTGCACTTTTGACTTCTTGTAATTTCACTTTTGCACCTGGGCTTGGACTTGGGCTTGGATATGAGCTTTTGGGCTTCATTAAGCTTTAATTCTTTATTTAATTCAATACTCAAGGCCTGCACACATTAAATAACAAAATATTAGTAAATGTGCAGAATTATATGAATAAATATGAAAATATGATGGTAAATATGATGACAATTATGCATTTTTCACTACCAATCACACCCCACACTTATCTTTTTGCTCGTCCTCGAGTAAAAATCAAAAAAGAAAAAGAAAATCTAATCTAGCTAACTCACTTTCGTAGGAATCACGGTTGCACTTAGCATGTGCAACAAGCCGTTAAACCCCTAGGTTACCCTAGAGGACGAGTGTTGTCTCGTGAGGGTTTTCAGCGGATTACACCCACAAAATCCATAAAAAGGAGAATATTCAAATTATATTTGAAGAGACTAAGTAGTCTATAAGTTTTAGGATTATCATTTTTATTCATTCTTAAACTTAGTCTTAATAAAGTGAATTGTTATTTATTTTAGGTAAGGATCAAAATTGAATGTTTGTATAGTCTTTTTCGTTACCCTAAGTCATATGCATCCTTGTAACTTTGCTAGGAATTCCTTAACTTGGACTCTCATGCCTCTTTATTATTTTTATAACTTCATCTAATTTTCTTTCGTGTAAGTATCAAGGCTTCTTGAGGCCCTCATACCTAACTAATTGACTATTAGATGTGTTAATAATTTTTTTTTAGCATGTATAACTCATCTAATTTTCTTTTGTGTAAGTATCAAGGCTTCTTGAGGCCCTCATACCTAACTAATTGACTAATAGATGTGTTAATACATGTATAATATTTCTCAGTTTTCTTAGGCTTTCTAATCCACCCATGTAGCGAACTTAAAGTCGGTGGCTCCCAAAACGGAAGGTTTTAGGGCACCAGGTGAGAAAACACCCCGCGGACTCAAATTCGAGTGAACTAGGCCACAAAACTAAAGGCTTTATTTTATTCAGAACCTCACCTTTAGGCGTGAACACTTATGCTTCTTGAGGCACATGTATCCAGCTTAATTAGTGATATATATTATATTTTTTTTATGAGGCACAAGGGTCTTTGTTTTGGAATCCTATATATGCACTAGGAATGCACATTTAATTAAGGTAAAAATCAAGACTAATTATTTATTCAATTTCTCCTCCTATACCTAAAATTAAACAATTCATTTATTTTGACCAAGTTTTTCGAAATCCTAATCATGACTTTCCTAATTCTTAAAACTAATTAGATTTCTTTCAAGAAATAAGTCAAGTATTATCCTTTTTATAATATTTTTTTTACAATAAATAAAGAGAAAACGAAAAATTTTCTATTTTTTATATAATTTTTTTTAATTTTTTTATATTACATACCCTTCCCCCACACTTGTTTCATGCATTGTCCCTAATGTATGAATGAAATGCATGGATGCATGAACTGGCAGAAAGATATAGTTACCGATACAGTGGGTCAAAAAGACCCATGGCTGCATTTACTTCCGGTACAGACTCCAAAAAGATTTTAAGACGTTGACCATTTACCTTGAATGCATTGCCATTTTTGGGGTCGTAGATCTCTATGGCTCCGTGTGGAAATACAGTCTTAACAATGAAGGGCCCTGTCCATCTTGACTTCAACTTGCCAGGAAAGAGATGAAGTCTAGAGTTATAGAGTAAAACTTTTTGTCCTTGGACAAACTTTTTTCTCGTGATGAACTTGTCATGAAAAACCTTAACCCTATCCTTCGCAATCTTCGCATTGTCGTATGCTTCATTCCTTAATTCCTCTAGTTCAGAAATTTGCAATTTCCGACGCTCACCGGCCTTATCTAGATCGAAATTTAGCTGCTTAATTGCCCATAGGGCCCGGTGCACTAGCTCAACAGGAAGGTGGCAAGCCTTTCTAAAGACTAGTCTGTAGGGAGACATTCCTAGAATCGTCTTAAAGGCAGTCCTATATGCTTATAGGGCATCCACCAGTTTGGTGGACCAGTCCTTCCTATTCTGATTCACAGTTTTCTCCAAGATGAGCTTGACTTGCCTATTAGAAACTTCTACCTGACCGCTAGTTTGAGGATGGTAGGGCGTAGATAACTTGTGAGTTATGGCGTATTTTCGCATAAGAGCTTCAAAAGTTCTATTGCAAAAAGTGTGCCATTGTCACTAATGATGGCTCGAGGGGTTCCAAAGCGCGAGATAATATTTTCTTTCAAGAATTTGACAACAACTTTGTTGTCATTTGTCTTGCAAGGGATGGCTTCAACCTATTTTGACACGTAGTCTACGGCCAACAAGATGTATTGGTGCCCAAACGAATTAGGGAAGGGTCCCATAAAATCGATGCCCCAGACATCGAAAAGTTCTACTTCTAGAATTGGATTTAGGGGCATCATATTACGTTTGGAAATTCTTCCTATCATTTGACATCTTGTGCAAGTTTTGCAATACTCGAATGCGTCTTTGAACACAGTTGGCCAATAAAAGCCACTTTGCAGAATCTTTTCGGCAGTTTTGCGGGGACCAAAGTGTCCACCACAAGCGAACTCATGACAAAAGGCTAGAACGCTTCTAGTTTCCTCGTCGGGGACACATCTCCTAATAATCTTGTCGCTACAATATTTGAAAAGGTAAGGATCTTCCCACATGTAATATCGGACTTGAGACAAGAATCGGTATCTATCCTGTTTTGACCATTAGGTGGTGTTTGGTTTGTGACTAAGTAATTTACTATGTCAGCAAACCATGGTTCCTTAGAGATGGCTAGAAGTTGTTCATCGGGAAAATTGTCATTGATGGGCAGTTCGTCGGAAGGTGCGTTTGGCACATGAGAAAGATGGTCTGCGATGACATTTTCGACACCTTTTTATCTCGAATTTCGAGATCGAATTCTTGAAGGAGAAGGATCCAACGAATGAGTCAGGCCTTCGCATCTTTTTTTAGCATAAGGTATCGAAGTGCAGAATGGTCAGTGAAAATCGTGGTCTTAGTCCCAAGTAGGTATGGGCAGAATTTCTCCAAAGCGAACACTACTGCCAAGAATTCCTTCTCGGTTGTAGTATAGTTCATTTGGGCATCATTTAGCGTCCTACTCGAATAGTATATCACATGCTGCTTTTATCCTTACGCTGTCCTAAGACAGCGCCTATCGCAAAATCTGAGGCATCGCACATGATCTCAAAAGGTTTGGACCAGTCCGGAGGTGAGATGATAGGAGCAGAGATAAGTTCCACTTTCAATTTTTCCCACGCACTATGGCACCTATCATCAAAGATGAAGGGCACGTCTTTAGCTAGAAGGTTAGTAAGGGTCTAGCAATTTTGCTAAAATCCTTAATGAACCTACGATAAACCCAACGTGTCCTAAGAAAGACCGAATGTCCTTCACGCATCGTGGAAGTGGAAGTTTGGCTATGATCTCTACCTTGGCCTTGTCTACCTTAATCCCTTCCCTAGATATCTCATGATGTAGGACAATCCCATGCTGCACCATGAAGTGACACTTTTCCCAATTGAGGGTCAAGTTCTTTTTGGTGCATCGACTCAGTACTAGCTCCAAATGATGGAGACAATGGTCAAATGAATTTCCATAGACGAGAAGTCGTCCATGAAAATCTCTAAAAAGTGCTCGACCATATCAGAAAACAGGCTTAACATACAACGTTGGAATGTGGCGGGGGCATTACATAAGCCGAAAGGCATTCGATGGTAGGCAAATGTCCCAAATGGGCACGTGAACGTTGTCTTTTCTTGGTCCTCCGGAGCTATAGGGATTTGGTTATACCCTGAATAACCGTCCAAGAAACAGTAATACTCATGATCGCTAATTTTCCAGCATTTGGTCGATAAATGGGAGAGGAAAATGATCTTTCCTAGTGGCGGCGTTCAACTTGCGATAGTCTATGCATACTCGAACCTTAGTAGGCAATCGTGTTTGCACTAACTCATGCTTGTCATTCTCTACCACAGTAAAGCTAGACTTCTTAGGGACCACATGCATTGGGCTAACCCATTCGCTATCGGAAATGGGATAAATGATCCCATTATCTAACAGTTTCACTATTTCGGGCGTGTACAGCCTCCTGCATGAGTGGGTTTAACCTATGCTGTGGATCCCTCTTCGGTTTAACCCCTTCCTCTAGATGAATACGATGCTGGACTATCGTAGGGCTCAGTCCCTTGATATCTGCCATAGTCCAACCAATGGCTTCTGATTAGACTAAGACGGTATACGTATTATGAGTATAAAAATGTATTTTATGTACCCTTTCTTGTCTCCGCTATAGTATAGGACTATACCGAGTCGAATCTCAGGGAGAGCTCGCGATGGAAGCTTTGACGAGTGGTAGTGAAGTTATAAAACGAGAATTCTTCTATGTCTTATAAAAATAATGAATCAAATGAAAAAGAAACTAAAGAAAGGATGGATATGTTCATGGTGGAAAAGTCAGAAAAGAAATCAAGAAGAGGATTTGGTATTCACAAGAAAAGAAAAGGAAACTTAAAGAAGAAGCATTCCATGATTAGCTTACCTTACTACCTTACCAATACTTACTAAACTCCGTGATAGTGAAGGCTTGCCTCATGTTGTCACTCCATCGGCGTGGATTCGTCTCGCGTGTTGATCTAATTACTTTCTCACTTGTCGAATGGGTGGTTTAACCCATCGGAGAAGAGAAGACCATACAACTTGCAAGATGAACAAAAGCAATCACCCATGAGTTAGTGAAGATGGCAAGGCTAGTGGTTAGCTAGTACATGGAGAAGGAATTAGCTAAAAGCCATTAGAGAAGTAAAACAAAGCATGAAGTAAATTTGCAAGGAATTAAAGAAAGCAATAAAGAAAGCAATTAAAGAAAGCACATAAACTAGAACCAAGCTCAAGTAGAGGAAGGAGAATGGATCAATCCTTGTTGCTTCAAGTGTCCCCTTGATTACACAAGCTCTCTCTCTCTCACAATCACTCTCTTTTACAATGAATTCTAGGGAAGAAGAAGAGGGATCTAAAGAACTAAACCTAGAGAAAAACTAAACAAAATTACAACAACTAATGAATTCTCCTCCCTTCTCCATTCTCTTAGCTCGCAGGTCCAAGGTCACATATTTATAGCCCCAGGTGAAGGATCCAGAAGGTAGTTGGTTGGCGCAAAATCCGGGATCCTAACTCCCTGTAACGGCCGCCAACTTGCAAGATCTCCCAAAACTGGCGGCAAAATCTGGCCGTTGAGCCCAGATTTTCTGGTGGGATTTTATTGTTAAGTGGTTAGCCACGTGACTATCTGGATTCTTCTTTGGGCGCGTGGATCTTTCTGGATCTGGAATTCAAATCTTGGCTTTATCTTTAATCTTGGATTTAATCACTTTAATTAGTGTTAATTAAAGTGATTATTTGCTTTATCTCCTTTAGAGTGTGTACCTGCAAATATGTAGAGAAGATGAGTAAAAATCATATATTTATTAACTAAATGCATGGGAATTATGAGGTAAAATATGCAATATTGAATTACAATCACACCCCCACACTTATTCTTTTGCTCGTCCCGAGCAAAACAAAGAAAAGAAAAGAAAATCCTAACTATCAATTTTATTACACCACTTTCGCAGGTGACGCGATTGCACTGAGCGTGTGCAACAAGCCGTTAAACCTCTAGTTACCCTAGAGGAGGAGTGTTGTCTCCTGAGGGTTTTCAGCGGATTACACCCACAAAATCCATAAAGAAAGAAGACAAATGTTAGTGTTTGAAACTCATTTTGAATAAGAGACAAGTTTACGAACTATTTTGCAAAAATATAAGTGATCCTAGGTCATAAGTCTACCTATAATTATTCTTCC